>PVIA01000559.1:0-159837 GCA_004024845.1 Tonatia bakeri
CATTTACACAATGGAATTCTATGCAGCAGAAAGAAAGAAGGACCTCCTACCCTATGCAACATCATGGATGCAACTGGAAAGCATTATGCTAAGCGAAATAAGCCAGGCAGTGAAAGATAAATACCATATGATCTCACCTTTAACAGGAACCTAAACAACAAAACAAAGAAACAAGCAAAATATAGTCAAAGACACTGCATTAGAGGACAGGCAGAAAGTGACCAGAGGAGAGAGAAGAGGGAAAAGGGGAAGGGTTTACAGGAACAAAGTTAAAAGACACATGGATAAAAACTAGGGGGAGGGTGGTAATGGGAGGGAAGTTGGGAGGGAGGTGTGGGTGGGCTGGATTGGGAGTAAAGGAAAGAAAACTGTACTTGAACAATGATTAAAATAAAATTAAAAAGAAGATATACTTGTCTTCTCATATTTTCATATATATACATATATATACATACATGTGTGTGCGTGTGTGTGTGTGTGTGTGTATGACTATTAGAATGTCGGCACCTTACCTATCCTGAGCCAGAGTCTTACTTTATTTGTTGTGCGTGAACCTCATACATGGAGGGAGGAGGAGGGAAGATGTGGTAGGAAGTGGCAGAAAGTGGAAAGGCGGATAGCACAGAGGGAAAGGGGAAAGCCAGTTGCCAGTTCCTGACAGCTCCTATTGTCAGAATTGGTAAATGTGGTTAGTTGGCAGAGCACCAGATTGGCCCACTAAATTTGGATTGTCCAGGCCTGAATGTTCTCTTTTTATGTAGCTCACATCTTTTTCTTATTGTCAACATTCATTATAATTATTTTTAGCACTTCTGGCAATTGCAGGAAAAGCATTTAATATTTCTTTGTTGAAGAAGCAAAACACAGTGTGAGAAATTGAGCCATTTTTTCCATCAAAATTTGCATTAGGATAGTGTCCACTTAGAAAACTTATTACCACAGTTTTTGTGTATCCTCATTTAACATACATTAAGAATTTGTTTGAACTTTTAGAGCAACTTTTCATTTTTCTTTGTCAATATAAATGTTTCCATTACACTTATGGAGCCACAGAATGATTTCTAAGAAGGCAGTGAAGAAAGTGATAGTAATGCTTGACGTACTTATCATTTAGCTGATGGGTTTCCATTAAACACGCTATTAAAGTGAGGCAGGATGGTTCAAAGCACGAGTAACTGGCCACATGCCTTTTACCTATGTGTTGGTGGGTCCAGCATCTTTGTTAGGAAGTTCTGACCATAGGACAACTTTCCAGGAATGCAAATGTGTAATTCCAGTAGGGTTCTCTGTATAATAGCCTATTCTCCATATGACCACTTAGAGAAAAGAGCATGAGATTAGGAGTTCTAAAACCTGAATTCTAATCTCAATGATCACTTCTTTATTTCTGGCTTTCTTTAAATTACATTTTATTGATTATGCTATCAAAATTGTCCCAATTTTTCCCCTTTGCTCCCCTCCAACCAGCACCACCCACTCCCTCGGGCAATCCCCACACTATTGTTCAGGTCCAGATGTCGTGCGTACAACTTCTTTGGCTACTCCATTTCCTTTACAGTATTTTACATCCCCATGGCTATTCTGTAACTACTTATTTGTACATCTTAACCCTCTCACCTCTTCACACATTCCCCTACAACTCTCTCCCATCTGGCAACCATCAAAATGCTATCCCTATGTATGATTCTGTCTCTGTTCTTCATGTTTGATTAGTTTGTTTTTTAGATTCAATTGTTGATAGACACATATCTTTTGCCATTTTATTGTACATAGTTTTGATATTCTTCTTAAATAAGTCCCTTTAACATTTTGTATAATAATGGTTCAGTGATGATGAACTCCTTTAGTTTTTTTCTTGTCTGGGAACCTCTTTATCTGCCCTTCAATTCTAAATGTTAGCTTTGCTGCGTGGAGCAATCTCGGCTGCAGGTACCTGCTTTTCATGACTTGAATATTTCTTGCCAATCCCTTCTAGCCTGCAAAGAGTTTCTTTTGAAAAATCAGCTGACAGTCTTACAGGAACTTTTTATAGGTAACCAACTTCTTTTCTCTTGCTGCTGTTAAGATTCTCTCTTTCTCTTTAACCTTTGGCATTTTAATTATGTGTCTGGTAGTGTGCCTCTGCATCCATCTTGTTTAGGATTCTCTGTGCTTCCTGGATTTGCATGTCTATTTCCTTCACCAAATAGGGGAAGTTTTCTTTCATTATTTTTTCAAGTAGATTTCCAATATCTTGCTCTTTCTCTTCTCCTTCTGGCACTCCTATGATGCAAATATTGGACCTCTTGAAGTTGTTTCAGAGGCTCCTTACAGTGTCCTCATATTTTTGGATTCTTTTTTCTTCTTGCTCTGATTGGCTGTTGTTTGCTTCCTCATGTTCTAAATCATTGACTTGATTCTCAGCTTCATCCACTGTACTCTTGTTTCTCTGTAAATCGTTCTTTAATTTCAGTTAGTGTATCCTTCATTACTGACTGAATCTTTTTTTATACTGTTGAGGTCCTCACTAAGTTCCTCAAGCATCCTTACAACCAGTGTTTTGTACTCTGCATCTGACAGATTGCTTACCTCCATTTTGTTTAGTTCTTTTTCTGAAGTTTTGATCTGTTCTTTCATTTGGGCCACATTTTTTTGTCTCCTCATTTTAGCAGCCTCCCTGTGTTTGGTTCTATGTACTAGGTAGAGCTGCTATAACTCTGTGTCTTGATACTGTGTTCTAATGTAGTAGGTGTCCTGTGGGGTCCAGTGACAGAGCCTCCCCTATCACCTAACCTGGGTACTTGAAGTGAACTCTTAGTGTGGGCTAAGTATACCATCCTCTTATAGTTGAGGCTTGATTGTTGTTGGCAGGTCAGTGGGAGGGATTTACCTAAGCCAATCAACTACAAGGACTGGCTGCAACCACTGACTGCCAATCTCTGCCCACCATGGAGGATCATCTGTGCAGGGGCAGTGTGGCAGTGCTCAGATGTGGTCTACAGCTGTCCACTGAATGTGCGTGCTCTGGGGCTTCCAGGGTGATGCAGGCCAAGGTACACCCCTACCTGTGTTTTGCCTAATGCTACCCTGACTGAGCTATAAAGCAATCTGAGATGGCTGCTACTTGTGCTGGGCTTGGAGATTCCCAGGTGAAGCCAAAATGTGAATCTAGGGTGGCTGCTGCTAGTGCCCAGCCTGGTGCTCACTGAGGCCAGCTGTTGCTTGTTTGAGAGGATATAGGAAGTTGTGAAGTATGATCCAAGACCAGACATTTATATGGAAAAGCAGCTTAAGTGGGCACATAACTTGGGAGGGGTGTCTAGGGACTCCAGGTGGGGGCAGGGAGTGGCAAACAGTGTTAGCCAGATTTATGGAATCTCAGATATGGCATGATCCTGCCAGTTCTCTGGCTGTGTTGGAGAGGGCTCAGAAAAGGGACAATTATCTCTGCTCACCTTGATGCCAGACACGTCAGTTCCCCCCTTTATGCCACTGGTGCTTTTCAAGCTACTACCACAGTGCTAGAGTCTATTGGGAGTGAGTCTAACTAAGTCTGTCTGTGGGTTCTTTAAGAGAAACTGCTTGGAATTCCAGAAGTTTCTTCCACAGACTAAATCCCAGCTGTTTTTTGCAGCCACGAGTTGTGGGGATTTATCTCCCTGGCACTGGAACCCTGGGCTGGGATTCCTGGTGTGGGGCTGGGATTCCTCACTACCAACATATCCCTCCCAAATTTTTATCCACCATACGGGGATGTGGGACCAGTCTGTTGGTTTTGAGTGATGGTTGTTCTATATTTTAGCTGTAATTTTTATGTGGTTGTGTGAGGAGGTAAGCCATGTCCGCCTTCGCTTATACAAATAGAACGGAATAAGGAGTATACATAACCCACAACATTTTGGGGAAAATGAAGCAGACTCCAGCCATAGCTTCTCCGAATAACTGCTGAGATTACCACCAAAGTGACTGATGCCTGTCCAAAACATGTGGGAAGACACCAAAGCAGTAAGGTCTGTGCGTCATTATCTCTGCCACATTCACACACCATATGGATACCTCGCACTCTCCTTGTCTCCTTGCCTTCTGATGTAGAAGAGCAATCACTACCAAAATTCAAATGTCATTTTGCTCACAAAATGTAACAACAATCCTAAAATTTGTATGGAACCACAAAATACCCTAAGTAGACAAAGCAATCTTAAGACAAAAACAAAGCTGGAAGCATCACTGTCTTTGATTTCAAATTATATTACAAAGCTATAATAACCAAAACAATATGGTATTTGCATGAAAACACATAGATCAATGAAACAGAATAGCAAGCACAGAAATACTACCCAGCATATCTGTTCAATTAATTTACAACAAAAGAGTCAAGACTATATAATGTGGAAAAGATAGTCTTTTCTATAAATGGAGATGAGAAAACTGGACAGTCACATGCAAGAGAATAAAATCGCATCCCCCACTTTCACAACACACAAAAATTAGCTCAAAATTGATTAAAAATTTGAACCTAAGAGCTAAAACCATAAAACTCCTACAAGAAAACATAAGAAAAGCTCTTAGACATTGGTAGGGCAATAATTTTTTTTTATGTAACATCAAAATCAAAGGCAACAAAAGCAAAAATAAACGAGTGGGACTACATCACACTAAATAGTCTGTGAATGGAAAAGAAAACCATCAACAAAATGAAAAAACAATCTATGAAATGAGAGAAAATATTTTCAAATCATATATCTAATAAGGGGTTAATATCCAAAACATATAAAGAACTCACACAACTCAGTAGAAAAACAAGGAACAGTCCAATTAAAAAAAGGAGCAGAGAAGCTGAATAGACATTTTTCCAAACAAGACATACAAATGCCTACAAGTACCCAAAAATATGCTCAACATCACTAATCAGAGAAATGCAAATCCAAACCACAATGATACATCACCTCACAGCTGTTATAGTTGTTAGCAAGGCTATAGTCAAAAAGACAAGAAATAACGAGTACTGGTGAGGATGTGAAGGAAAGAGGACTCTTGTGTACTCATGGTGGGAATATAAAATGGTACAAGTATGCAAACAGTACAGAGGCTTCTCCAAAAATTCAAGATGACCCAGTAGTTCCACTTCAGACTATTTGTCTGGAGAAAGCAAAAACACTGTCTGAAAAAGATACCTGCACTCTTATGTGCATCGCAGCACTGTTGACAGTAGCCAAGACATGAATGCAACCCGAGTGTCTGTTGACAGACGAATCTCTTTTAATAATTGACTGTTTAAACAAAAATATTAGCAATGTAGCAGGGAGTTTGTCATATATGGAAAAGGAAAATGTTTCATAAAGTAGCATAACAGGAGGAGAGAAAGGAAAGTACACTATTATAAAATTCTTATACTATATGTAAGATGATCAACTATCTCAGTTTACAAGGAACAGAGGAGTTTCCTGTGACACCCGACTTTCAGTGTTGAACTAGGACGGTTCCAGGAAAGCTGAGATCATTCATCACACTAATACATCAGGTGGTATAGTATCACTTAAATGTAGATTGCAGTAGCCAGACTGACTTTGGCCTATCCCCTTAACCTCTCTGTGCCTTCATTTACTCATGTCTAAAATCAGGAACAATAATGCCCTCTCATTACTGTCATGGCAAGAATTTAATTATATGATGCATTTAAGTGTTTGGCACATACTAGGGGCTAATAAATGTTACCTGTAGTTATGGTCTAATTTTACTTTGGAAAAAAAAAACAGTTATATTGTAGAGAATGAATAAGAGAAAACATGACAGTAACCAGAAAGACAATTAATAGGCTAGTGCAAAGGATACACCAGAGATGATCAGGACCAGAACTAAGAATATGACATCGGTATGAAAGTAAATTTAAAAACTCAAAAGAAAGAAGAATCCCCAGGGTTCAGTGGCCCCTTCTTTCAATATGTTCATTGAGTACCTACTATGTTCCAGGCATGGAGGATGCATCCAAATCAGGAGACATTTGTCTGCACTAGATCCAGTACTTAGAAATTATTTTATGTTTTAATTTTCACCCACAAATTCAAATATTTGTTAGTTTATACATTCATCTAATGAGTAACATTTCTCCTCTGTGTATGAAACCATGAGACAGAGAAAGAAAGAGAGAGAGAGGGAAGCAACCTTTAGAATCAAAATATGAAAACATTTTTAGACCCAGACAGAAAGACCCAAAAAGACCATTGTCCTAGCCATTTATTTTTTTATACAGTAAAGTTATTTTAGGTTTTAGATATTCATCAAAGCATATGATGGCAATATTGGATATTGCCTGTGAAGATGTTTTTCTATATTAGGAAAGATTATCATTAAAGATGGGAGACTTTTTATTCATAGCTTTTAAACTATAATTTGTTAAATTTAGAAAATATACATTTTGATGCTTTCTTATCACTCAGGTATTTCAGAAAATTTGTGAATTCTGCATGAAATACAAATTTGGCTCACAGAGCTGTCCCTCGCTGAATTAAGGTTAAAATTAATATCACTTATGTATAATATTGCTTTTGGCATTTTGACAAATGGCTGATGATTCAAGAAACATAAAGATGAGATGACTTCTACATTATAAAGAAAGATGAGATTTTTGGTGAGTTTTTTTTAGCACAGGTTTTTGTTTTGTTTTGTTTTAAAGTCCAGAAAATTTGTCCACCTATTTATTTATGTCTTATTATTGTAATACATTTTGGGGGGGTTTCTGATGGGTAATACTTAAAACTTAATAAACATTAAAATTGCTTAATATTGTTAATAATCTGAAGGCGTGATCACAAACTTTTAGATTCTTGAGGGAAATAAACGTTATCTGAAGTATTATGGACAAAACGACTGGTCCTTTGCAGCCAAAGAGGAAGGAAGTGGTAAGGAAAGCACAGAGTGGTGCTTTATTTCAAAAAGTACAACATTTAGATTTAACACCATGCACACAATGTATTTCATTTTCTATCAAGTTTTCTGACTTTGAGATGTGATGACCTTAATTCATACATGGAAAAATTAGACAACCAAATCTTCACAGAAAGGAAGGAAATACCAGATCAGGTCTTAGATTGAACAGAATGACAATTCAGTCATCATACTCTGAGAACTCTGAGTCATTGGGTTCTCTGCTTTAAGGAATAGAGGTTTAAAAAAAAAAAAAAAAAGACACATACAAACAGTGCCTGCTCTCAAGAAGCTTCCCGTCTCCCCAGGGACACACAGCCTACCACTGGCAGTGGCTATTGACAGAAGGTGTGTGAACTTGGAAGTCCTTACAGGATTCTTTTAAAGAATTTAGATGAAATGCCTTACTTATTACACATCAGGAAAGGGGCCTGTTAAAGTCAACCCAAGAAGATAGATCCTTGTAGCTTTCTTTATAATCATTGTTGGTGCTCCACATGGTGCTAAAGGGTTTGTCTATGGTTTCTCAGTACCAATTTTTTTGATACACGTAAAGCAATATTTTTCCACTCTGGAAACATGTAAGACATTTTTATAACCATATGCAATATGAAACTAAAAGTCAAAACTTTAATTTACGAGTTTTCAGTAAATGCACCCAAAAAGAACAATAGCTTCTCTCATTTCTTCTGTCTACTGGTTAATTCCCTTCACCAGCCAAGAATCAATTCCCAGTGCTTACAGATGAGGAACAGTCACAAAGAAGGCTGAGTCTGCTTTAAGATCCAAGAAAAGATGTTCTTTCAAGAAGGAAAGCAGCATCCTCCTTAAACTGCAGAACCCAGACCTGGTTCACTGCATCCTTGCTGCCAGTGTGTGACTCTGCCCTTTCCTGGCTCTGCACTGTATGCAATACATGGACCATAGTGTTATGAACATAATGTCTGTGACTCCCAAAATTCCCATGCTGAAATCCTCATCTTCCATGTGATGATAACAGAAGGTAAGACTTTTGGGAAGTAATTAGGTAATAAGGATGGAGCCCTCAAGAGTGGGATTAGTGCCCTCATAAGAAGAGATAAGAGAGCTTGCTTTCTATCTCTGCTCTCTTCCATGTGAGGATACAAGAATACGACATTCATTTGCAAACCAAAAAGTGGGCCCTCATCAGACACTAGATCTGCCATCATATTGATCTTGAACTTCTCAGCTAATGGAACTGTGAGAAATAAGTGTTTGTTTTTTAAGGCACCCAGTTTATGGTAATTAGCTCAAGCTGACTAAGATACATGGAAGAAATCTTCTCCATTTCATTCTCCCACAAAAGAATTCAGTCTAAAATTGTGCAGTGCATATATATTTATCAAGCCTGATCACCTAGAGCCAAAATTATTTATTTTTCTAGGGTTTATAATTTGGAAATGTGGAAGAAGCTAGGGGCAAGAAGACATGAAAAGCTCTGCTTGTCCAAGACAGTTAAAATATACCATACTTTTTTAAATTCCCAAAACCAGCTTTAATTCTTTAAGAATTTTTAATCCTTTATTCCTACCAAATACATCGAAAGCTCTAAGCCAAAACAGACCTTCAGAATTTACAAGGTCTGAGATTATAAAAACACATTAATGCATCGAATGTCTATAAAGGATTGGCCCGCATTCTATGTTAGTTTAGTGCCATCAAGTGGACTAGTGGAAGAAGTAAATTCTGAGTGTTTTTCCTGCAATCTGACTTGTAGACATTTCTTTCAGCCCCTTCTTATGCCTGGAGGCATTTACCAAAAAAGGAGTAAATTAAGGAAAATCTTGACTTTTAGTTTCACATTACATATGGTTGTAATGAATGAAGTTGGCCCACGTTTTCTGCAAAATCTGATAAAACAGATTGTCATTGTCAACAAATTTTGTTAAGAATCTTTCTGTCTACAACAATTATAATAAAAAAGATATGACTCTATCAAAGTCCAGAAAAGTCTAAGTATTCATGGTTGTAAAAATTAAGTGCTTAAGCCCACCACATCATTTATTGAATATTTTTGTGGCACTAGAGGTTTTTTTTTAATTTGTTCCAAAAAGGTTAAATAGATATTATGTTCTTTTTTCATGGAAGTGAATGTATAGTATAAAAAATTATTATGAAAAAGTTATGTAACCACTACCTAAATTATGAAATAGAACATTCTTAGGACTCCAGAAAGACCCTTGGTTACCCCTTCTCTTTTGTTTATAATGTAGCTTCAAACTAAGTAACCCTATTTTTTTTTTAATTTTGCCTAAATAGAATCACAGAGCATGCATGTGTATGTGCCTCTGTGTGTGTGAGAGAGGCTTTTTTACCTAACTATGGGTGTTTTTTTATTGACTATAGATTTTTAAGGTTCATTTACAAGTACACTGAAGGCTATACAATGAGCTCATCGAGGGGATATAAGGAACTCATTTTTGTTGCTATATAATATTCCTTTGAAAGAATTATCTGTCCATTCTGCTATAGGTGGACATCCAGTGCCTCCAATTTGAGAATATTTTCAATAATGCTGCAACTAATGTGCATACACATGTGTTTTGGTGCCTCTAATCATACAGTTCTGATGGTGTAGCTGAAGGCTATAAACAGAAGAGTAGACCTGGCTGGCATAGCTCAGTGGATTGAGCGTGGGCTGCAAACCAAAGCATCGCAGGTTCGATTCCCAGTCAGGGCACATGCCTGGGTTGCAGGCCACGGCCCCCAGCAACCACACATTGATGTTTCTTTCTCTCTCTCTTTCTCCCTCCCTTCCCTCTCTAAAAATAAATAAATAAAATCTTTAAAAAAAAAGACTTCATTAAAAAAAAGTAAAAAAATAAAAAGAAGAGTAGAGTTCCTATCTTGGGGGATGTATATCTTCAACTTTACCAGCTAATGCCAACAGGTTTTCTAGAGCAGGTGTATAAATTTACATTTCCAGAAGCAATATGAGAACTTTTGGTGGCGCATATTGTGACCAAAGTTGTTGTTATTAGATCTTTTTTCATTTATTCTAAAGAATCTACTGTGTAATAGTGGCATTTTATTTTGGTTTTAGTTGGCATTTCCCTGATTATCAATGTGGCTAAGAATAATTTAACATACTTATGGATATTGGAATTCATCTTTTGGGGGAGCCTGTTCAAGTCTTTCACTTGTTTATTAATGGATTGTCTTTTTCATATTGGCTTTTGGAGTGCTTTATATAATCTGAATTTGATCTTTGCCATTTATATATGATGCAAATATTTTCTCCTACTTTGTGTCTTGCTCTTCACCTTCTTTTAAGCTGTCTTCATGAATAAACATTGTTAGTATTAATGTAGGCTTTTTTAATTATTTCAGTTTCATACTTGG
Organism: Tonatia bakeri; assembly: GCA_004024845.1. NCBI lineage: Eukaryota > Metazoa > Chordata > Mammalia > Chiroptera > Phyllostomidae > Tonatia > Tonatia bakeri. Next base: position 10,267 of record PVIA01000559.1, read on the forward strand.
TTTTTAAATTCCAAAGAAATATCTCATTACTGGTTATGTTACCTTGAACATTTGGTTAGGGTGGTGTTTACTGTATTTTTTTCACTGTAGTTACTATCTTTCTTGTTGAAATGGATAAATATCTTTGGGGGAATAACTTGAGATGTGGTGAATTCTGCTTCCCCTCAAACTTTTGCCCACCTATGTTAGCATCCAGGAGTGGATCTTACCAGTAATGTTTATTAATTACTGTAGTAATTGCGTAATGTGATTCTCTGTTTCCTACTTTTATTTTAAACTTATCAGTTGAAATTCTATTGTGAGAAAGAACTGTCTCTTTTTCCTAATTAATTTATTCAATTACCATATTTTGCTGTATGTAGCACATGCCCATGTTTTCTGTGCACATTATATATGGGATTATTATGCCCATTATAATACCCATGGTATATAATCATTATACTCATGTATAATACATATCCTTATTTTTCCTTCAAAAATTTGGGCAAGAAAGTGCACATTATACACAGCAATATATGGTATTTATTTATATCAAAAATCAATTTTGCTATATCCTATGTGTTAGAAGTGGATTACTAGAAGCAATCCTCAAAAAGAGATTATATATGAAAACCAGAAGATAGGGCCATAGGACCATGTTAAAGCTGCCTACCCTCTCTAATATTCATAAAGTAAGTAGCCACCTTATTTTGCATTTAATGTTATATTTAACACCATATGAAATAATAATTTTTTTAAGTATTTACAGTAGTTATACTTAAATAAGTGGTAGTTAATTCTCAGGACAGTCCTAAAATAATGGATCTCTTTTGTAAATAAAGCACCAAATAAATAATTTCTTCTAAATAACAACCAAACTATACCCAAATAACTTTGTAATAGCTACTTTTAGTCTGGCAAATGTTTAAGAGTATATGCTCTGAAAAGACAACCCACAGAATGGGAAAAAGTATTTGCAAACCATACATCTGATACAGGGTTAATATCCAAAATATATAGAGAACTCATACAATTCAATAGTCAAAAACAAATAACCCAATGAAAAAATGGGCAAAGTTCATTAATAATAATTTCTCCAAAGAAGGTATATTAAAACCCAACATGAAAAGATACTCAACATCACTAGTCATTAGGGAAATACAAATTAAAACCACAGTGAGATGTCACCTCACACCTGTTCAAATGACCATCATCAAAAAAATATGAGAAACTTTGGTCAAGATGGTAGATAGGCAAACACAATACTCTCATCCTGCCACAACCACATCAAAATAACAACTAAACTTCAGAACATCCATCATTGAGAACCACCTGAAATCTAAGTGAACAGAAACTTATAGCTAAGGGTAAAAAGAAGGAGCCATGTCACGATTGGAAGGAGGGGAACAGATGTGAAATGGGGTGGTCCCATGCCTACTTTTGGCAGTTAAAAATCAGGAGGGATATCTCAGTTGCAGAGGTTCCCTCTGAGATGCAAGGAGTCCCAACCCCACACCAGGGCCCTCAGCTTCAGAACAAACCATGCAACAACCTTTATCAGCAACACACTCATGTGGGCTAATCAAGCATCAGAGCCCTGCTAAAGTACTCTGTGGGGTGGAACCCTATGTAACAACTTGTCTGCTGTGGCCCCAGCCACCCCTCAAAGTCAATGGGCCTGGGAATGATTCCTTCCCAGTGATGTGACGATAACAATTAATGCTCAACTACAACATGAGGAATTGCCCAGATCAGATAACTAGGGTGCCACTGGGACCTATAGGACACCTACTACATATGGCCACTCTACCAAGACCAGGAAACATAGGAGTTCAACCCAATTCATAGAAACAAACACAGGGAGGCAGCCAAAATGAGTACACAAAAAATATGTCCCAAATAAAAGGAAAAAACACAACTCCAGAAGAAGAACTCAACAAAATGCAGACAAGCAATCTACCAGATTTCATAATCCTGGTTATAAGGATGCTCAATGATCTCAGTGAGAACTTTAACAAAGAAATAGGAAATATAAAAATAGAGATAGAAAACATAAAAAAGGACCAGTCAGAAGTGAAAAAGACATGAAATGAAATGAAGAATACATTAAAAGGAATCAACAGTAAAGTAAATGAAGTAGCGGATTGGAGGAAAAGGAAGCAGGAAAAAAAAACAATCAAAACAGCACAAAGAAAAAAGAATCCAACAAAAATGAGGATAGTATAAAAAGCCTCTGGGACAACTTCAAGTGTATCAACACTCGCATATGTTGTACCAGAAAAAGAAAAGAGAGAGCAAGGAGTTGAAAACCTATTTTTAAAAATAATGACAAAAAACTTCCCTAACCTTGTGAAGGAAATAGACATACAAGTCTAGGAAATGCAGAGAATCCCAAACAAGATAAACCCAAAGAGTCCCAAACCAAAAACACATCATAATTAAAATGTCAAAGGTTAAAGACAAAGAGAGAGCCTTAAAGCAAACAAGAGAAAAGCAGCAAGTTACTTGCAAAGGAGCTCCCGTAGGCTATCAGCTAATTTCTCAACAGAAACTTTGTAGGCCAAAAGAGATAGGCAATAAATATTCAAAGTGATGAAACACAAAGACCTACAACCAAGATTATTCTACCCAGCAAAGCTATCATTTAGGAGTGAAGGTCAGATAAAGAGCTTTCCAGACAGGAAAAAGCTAAAGAGTTTATCACCAACAAACCAGTGTTACAAGAAATGTTAAAAGATCTTCTTTAAGGAGGAGGAGTAGAAGGAGAAGAAAAAGATTAAAAACAGGAATAATAAAATGGCAACAAATACATATCTATCAACAATTACCTTAAATGCAAATGGATTAAATGCTCCAATCAAAAAACATGGTGGCAAAATGAATAACAAAATAAGAGCCTTATATACTTTGTGTACAAGAGACTCACTTCAGGTCAAAAGACACACATAGACTGTAAGTAAAGGGATGGAAAAAGATATTTCATGAAAATGGAAACAAACAAAAAGTGTTGGTAGCAATACTTACAACTAGACAAAAGAGACTTTAAAACAAAGACTATACCAAGAGACAAAGAAGGATCCAGCAATCTCACTTCTTGGTATTTATCTGAAGAAACCCAAAACACTACATTGAAAAGACATATGCACCCATATATTCACTGTAGCATTCTGTACAATATTCAAGATATGGAAGCAACCTAAGTGTCCATCAAGTAATGAATGAATAAAGTGGTACATAAATACAATGGAATATGACAGCTATAAAAAAAAGAATAAAATGTTGCCATCTGTAACAACATGGATGGACCTAGAGGGTACTGTGTTGAGCAAAATAAGTCAGACAGAGCAAGAAAAATGCCATATGATTTCATTTATATGTTGGATCTAAAAAAACAAAATAACAGAACATGCAGAAGAGAAACAGACTCGTAGATACAAAGAACATGTTGACTATTGCTAGCTGAAAGGGGAGCTGGGGGATGGGTGTAAAAAGTGAAGAGATTAAGAAGTGCAGATTGACAGTTACAGAGTAGGCATGGGAAAGTAAAGTACAGCACAGGGAATATAGTCAGTAATATTGTAAAACCTGTGTATGGTGTCAGATGGGTACTAGATTTACCAATACGATCACTTCCTAAATAATGTAAATGTCTAATCACTCTTTTGTATGCCTGAAAATAATATAATATTGTGCATCAACTATAATTAAAAAATTTTTAAACTTCTTTAAACCCCCAAAATGCAAGAGATAACAAATGCTGGCATGGACGTGAAGAAAAGGGAACACTGTGCATTGTTGGGAAATTAAATTGGAGGAACCAGCCCTGGCCACATGAGTAAGTTGGTTGGAGCATCATCCCATGCACCAAAAGGTTGTAGGTTCAATTCCTGGTCAGGGCACATACCTAGGTTGTGGGTTTGATTCCTGCTCAGGCCATGTTGGGAGACAACTAATCAGTGTCTCTCTCTCTCTCTCTCTGTCTCTCTGTCTCTCTCTCTCTCATCCACTCTCTCTAAAATCAGTAAACATGTCCTCAGGTAAGAATTAAAAAAAGAAAAACTAACTAAATAAGTAAATACATACATAAAAATGAAACCACCACATGACTCAGCAATTCCACTTCTGAGAATATACCTAAACAGAAGATATCTTCACCTCTATTTTTTATAGTAGCACTACTTACAAGAGCCAAGACATGAATATAAAATAACCTAAATATCCATCAATGAATGAATGGATAAAGAAATTGTGAGGGATACAGAAGTGGGCAAAACAAATAAATAATATAATAAATAACAAATAAATAATGCAAGAATAAGCTCTGTTTTTTGTACTCAAAACTATAAACCTATTTTTACCTACCCCTGTAAATACAATGGAATATTATTCAGCCATAAAAATGAGGAAATTCTACCACTTGTGACAACACAAATGGACTTCGAAGACATTATGCTAGCTGAAATAAGTCACACAGAGAAAGACAAATATTGTATTATCTCACTTACATGTGCAATCTAAAAACAAGGCAAGAAAAAAATCTCCCAGAAAAAGAGACAAGACTTGTGTTTCCCAGAGGTGGAGGGAAGGTGAAGACAGGGGAGATTGGAGGCAGATTTTCCAAGAGTAGAAACTTCCACGTATAAGATACATGAGTAGTAAGATATAATGTACAACATGATGACTGTAGCTAATGCTGCTGCATGATATATAGGAAAATTGTTAAGAGAATAAACCCTAAGAGTTGTCATCACAGAGAGAATTTTCTTAAATTTCTTCTCTTTTTATTGTATCTGTATGAGACAATGGATATTAGCTGAAACTACTGTGATCTTTTCACAATATATCCAAGTCAAACCACAATGCTATATTCTTGAAACTTACACAGTGACGTATGTAAATCATTTCTCACTAAACCTGGGGGAAAGATTGCACTCTGAAGTCAGAAATAAATGGATTGAAATCCATGTTCTGCCACTCACTAGTTTTGTGGTCAAGTATAAATTGGGTGATTTTCTACACCTCAGTTTTTTAATAAGTTAAATGGGAATAATATTAGTTTCTTCCTCAAGGTTTGTTACAGAGAACACTTGTCTTTTTGGGTAGGTTCAATATTTAAAACATTTCTTTTTGAGGCAATACTATTGTTTGTAATCCTGTGTTTATCCTAGAAAATTGTTCCTACTAGAGTCTCAAAGACTATTTTTTATTGCCCCATTTTAACACTTATACACTGTATTGTAATTTATTTAGATATCAGTCTTCTTCATTACATGTCTGGCTTCCATGGAGCAGGGATCCACCTTGGGCCCCCGACACCTAGAACAATCCCTGGTTTATAATTGGTGGTCTCTCTATATCTATTAATTAAGGGAATGAACGGACAGAATGAAACAGAACTCATAGATTCACTTTAGTGTTATTTGTGTCAGTATCATGAGCAAATATGGGGTTGAAAACCAACCTAAACAACTGACTACCAGTTTTAATAAAGTACAAATATATGTAGGAAGAAATTTTGTATGTACATATGATCATCGAAACTATTAAACCACAGCACTTATTCTCACCTTTCACACTCCAGCCAAAGCATGAACACAGACCCTTCCCTTAATTTCCTACAGCAGAGCAGAGACTAGACTGCCACACAATGAGTTTTTGATAAAGTCCTGAGGATGACAGAAGGAAATTGCAAGTCAAACTGTAACTGATGGTGATGTACTAGCTGTGACTGCTATGTGAACCTGCAGACAGAAGACCTTGAGTACCTGGAGTCTTCCACTATGACTGCCTTCTTGCTGCCACTGATGTGTCTCCTTGCTCAGAACACAGCTTGCTTCCATGAGAAAGAAGCCATTGTTTCTACACCGTGCAAGAATGCCTTCAGTGACATAGAGATGCCACAGAGTCCAAGCTCGAAAGAGATTCACAAGGAAGCCAATGTGACTTACTTCAGTTTAGAGTCAACCTACAAAAACTTGTTTCCGGGCCAAGATATTCAAATTCCAAAAGAGGTTCATAACAGGAATTTCTTTTCTAGGGACACCACAGTGTGACCACAGGGGTATGATCTTACTTTATGGATTCAAAAGGACAATTTTCTCATCATCATAATAAGAGCTACTAATTACTTAGCAGTGCCAAGATTTTATGTATAATTATGTTTACTCTTCACAAGAACCCTATGAGGTCAATAGTGCTCTGTCCCACTCTCAGACAACTATCTACTTGCCTAAGATTATACAGAGTAGGTAGTGCAAACCCAGATCTGACTCTAGAGCCCAATTTCTTCACTAAATGTCCGACATTAGTGTAAGGATTATGCCCATAAACTAGCCAAGGCTATGAGGTTATCAGAAAGCTATCATTTCATTCTCCTGAGATATCACAGAAAAACTCTAGACCTTCGCGATAGACACTTGATTCTAGCATAACCCTCACTTTCTTAATATGTGGTTGTGTTAAACAAGATGGGTAAACTCTCTGAGCCTTAGTTTCCTACTTTTTTAACTTACTGTGTGCATTGAAAGAGTTAGTGCTTGCAAAATACCTAGCAGTGCCTGGTATACCGTAGGTGTTAAATAAATGCTAACTGTAATGTTATAACTGAATTACTTATGAATTCTTGTTTTTACCAGGCCCATTAGCATGTATATCTATTTGAAAAGTTCAATTAATACACTTATAGATAGATTTGTACAATAAGTTGAAAATCCATAAAAATGTGGGAAACTGTGAAACTAAATAATATCCTTATAGGTAGGGTGACCACATAAATTATCACATGAACTGAGGCACCTGAGAGCAAAAAGAAGCACTATTACACTAATATGATTTTTTTAAATAAATAATAAACACTTTCCATTACAGACTCTGAATATTTTCCTGTGCTTAGAATAGCCAACAGAAAGAAAAAAAAATGATATGTAGATGGTAATTTTAGGTAACCATATCCTTTACTGTAGAATAATACACCTGTGTATGATGAAATAATGTTTCTTTGAAAGATTTATAAATAAGTTTATTATATAAATATCTATATTTTTACTACATACTCTCTCTCCACAGATACATGTATATTTATAGTATAAAAATGCGCAGTATTTCCTTTCCTTGTCTGAATGTCTTTTAAAGATTTAATGACATTTTTGGGTGAACTAGATTCATTCTTCCTCCAATCCTGCACCTAACACTCTCACTCAAAATAAAAATAAAGGTAAGTTCCTAAATACTGATAATAAGGCCTTGCTGTCCCAATATAAGAGTGGCTTTAAAAATATCTAATTGCTGTTAACAAGAAAGGCTTCAGATAAGCTATTTTAAAGTCAATGTTGTGCTTTTCATAAATAGTGTTTAACATTTAATAAACTTAAAGCTGACTGCCTTATTTAATAAACTGCAGGATATGCATTTTTCTCCTAATTAATTTAGAATTATACATCAGATTATATCATTCAACATATATATTCTATGAGTTTTCTACTGAGATAGTTTCTTTATGAAAGGATAGATTCTTTTTTAAAATTCCTTTGAGAATTGTTCAAGATAAAGCACAGCAGCCGTATTCTCTGGGATTTTGATTGTGTTATAGCAGACACAAAATTATTTTTAAATGTTTCCAAGTGCAAAGTTAATTGATAATAGATAGATAAATAGATATATAGATAGACAGATAGATAGAAATATGTTTTGTCTATGTACATAGTACTGTTATACAGAAAGAGAAAAATATTTAAATTAAAATATCTGACTTCCGGCCAAGATGGGGGCAGAGGAAGACACACTGTGCCTTCTTGCACATCCAAGATAGAGACAACAACAATTTAGAAACAGAGTAACAACCAGAACTGACAGAAAATTGATCTGAATGGAAGTCGGACAACCAAGGAGTTAAAATAGACACGTTCATCCAGACCAGCAGGAGGGGTGGAGTTGGGCAGCCGGGTGCCGGTGCAGCACAGAGAGCAGAGAGCATTGGGACTGGGCACGTAAGGTATCTGGGGCACACAAGACTGCAGCGGGCACACTCTGAGCACACAAGAGGCAGCTGGCAGACCCAGCCGAGGGATGGAAACCGGCAGACCCAGCAAGGCGTGATTGTGAAGCAAGGCACTGCACACAACCCAGGATCCCAGCGCTGGGAAATAAACCTCAGGGCACTGATTGAAAACACCTACAGGGGTTGAGGCACAGGGAGAGACTCCCAGCCTCACAGGAGAGGTCCTTGGAAAGTCCCACGGCGTGCACAAGCCCACACACACGGGAACTGGCACTAGAGGGGCCTTGTTTGCTCAGGAGAAGCAGTGGAAGGGACTGAGGTCCCACAGAGAGCGGAGTAAGCTCCATTACTCCCTCTCGGACCCCGCCCCCACATAAATGTCACAACCCAGAGACTGGGGTGCTCCGCCCTGAAGAACACCTAAGGCCCCACCCCTTCTATGTAACAGGCACAACCAGACCAAAGGAAAAAAAAAAAAAAGATGGCTCAAACAGATCTGAAAGCCTAGCAAGCAGTTTTTTTAAGCAACCGAGAGCTATCTAACCTATCAGATGCACAGTTCAAAGCACTGGTGATCAGGATGCTGACAGAATTCATTGATTTTGGTCGCAAATTAGATGAACAAATGAAGGCTACAATAAGTGAAATGAAGAAAAATGCACAGGGAACCAATACTGATGGAATGAAAGCTGGGTCTCACATCAGTGGAGTGGACCAAAAGGAAGAAAAAAACATACAATCAGAAAAGAACGAAGAAATAAAAATTCAAAAAAATGAGGAGAGGCTTAGGAACCTCTAGGACATCCTTACACAATCCAACATCCAAATTATAGGGGTACCAGAAGGAGAAGAGGAAGAACAACCAGTGGAAAACTTATTTGAACAAATAATAAAGGAGAACTTCCCCATTCTGGCAAGGGAAATAGACTTCCAGGAAGTCCAGGAAGCTCAGAGAGACCCAAAGAAGTTGGACCCAAACAGGAACACACCAAGGCACATCATAATTACATTAGCCAAGGTAAAAAATGAAGGAGAGAATCCTAGAAGCAGCAAGAGACAAGGAAACAATAACCTACAAAGGAGTTCCCATCAGACTGTCAGCTGATTCATCAAAGGAGACCTTACAGGCAAGAAGGGGCTGGAAAGAAGTATCCCAAGTCATAAAAGGCAAGGACCTCCATCCAACATTGCTCTATCCAGCAAAGCTATCATTTAGAATGGAAAGGCAGATAATGTGCTTCCCAGATAAGATAAAGTTAAAAGAGTTCATCATCATCAAGCCTTTATTATATGAAACATTAAAGGGACTTATCTAAGAAAAAGAAGATCAAGAACTATGAAGAATAAAATGACAACAGACTCACAGCTATCAGCAACTGAACCTAAATTAAAAAAAAAAACGCAAACAAAAACAAACTAAGCAAACAACAAGAAGAAAAACAGAATCACAGAAATGGAAATCACATGGAGAGTTATCAGTGGGAAGGGGGAGGGGGAAGAATGTGGAAAAAGGTACAGGGAATAAGAAGCATAAATAGTAGGTACAAAATAAGACAGGGGGAGGTTAAGAATAATATAGAAAATGGAGAAGCCAAAGAACTTATATGTACGACCTATGGACATGAACTAAGAGGGGGAAATGCTGGGGGCGGGGGGTGGGGCTGAGGGAAATAAAGGGAGAAAAAAAGGACAACTGTAACAGCATAATCAATAAAATATATTTTTAAAATAAACAGAAAAAAATGGGTTATGGATAAAAAAGACTCTCTCCTTATCTTTAACCTTGGGTAACTTAGTTATGTTGTACACTCATGTGTTCCCATTTGGGTTCAATTTCTTTGGAATTTTCTGGGTTTCCTGGACTTCCTAGAAGTCTATTTCTTTCACCCAATTGGGGAAATTTTCCTTATTTGTTCAAATAAGTTTTCAATATATTGTTCTCCCTTTTCTCCTAATGGCACCCCTATGATTCGGATATTGGAATGTTTAAAGTTGTTCCAGATGTTCCTAAGCCTCTCCTCATTTTTTTGAATTCTTGTTTCTTCATTCTTTCTGATTGAATGTTTATTTCTTCCTTTTGTTTCACATCATTGATTTGAATCCTGGTTTCCTTCCCTTCACTGTTGGTTTCCTGTATATTTTTCTTTATTTCACTTTGCATAGCCTTCATTTCTTCCTTCATTTTGTGACCAAACTCAATCGTTTCTGTGAGCATCCTGATTACCAGTGTTTTGAATTCTACATCTGACAGGTTTTCTATCTCCTTGTTGCTTAGTTCTTTTTCTGGAGTTTTGACTTGCTCTTTCATTTGGGGCATATTTCTTTGTCTGGGTGCACCGGTTATGCTGTAAGGGGTAGAGCCTTAGTTATTCACCAGGATGGGACAACCCATGTCACCATGTTGTGGCACTGTCTGTGGGGAAGGGGTCAGAGAGAGAACAATGCCGCTGCCTCACTCCTCTCTAGACCCACTTTTCATCACTTCCCTCACTCCCACAAGTGGATTGTGCCCTTTCCGGTGCTGATTCCCAAGTGGGTGTGTTTGTGTATATTCTAGGATCCCATGGACCTCTCTAATGGACTTTCTTATGGACTGGGAGTTTCTTTGGGGGTTGCCTTTGCAACCCCCAAAAAGTTTACAGCCAGAGATTTGACTCTTCAACTTGCCAGTCAGCCAACCTCCCACCTCACTGGCACAGTTCGAGGCCTTGCCGCGCATTCCGTCTGCCCGGTTGCCCATCTCCACCCCTCCTACTGGTCTGGATGAATGCATCTTCAACTCCTTGGTTGTCGATTTCCATGCAGTTTAATTTGACTTTCTGGCAGTTACTTTTTTTTTTTAATTGGTTGTTACCCTTCTTTTGGTTGTGCAAGGAAGTGAAGTGTTTCTACCTACGCCTCCATCTTGGCCAGAAATCCTCTGTCGTTTCCTTTTGATGTCTTTGCCTGCCCTCATAAAATTAATTGGGAAGTGTTTATCTTCTTTTATATTTTTGATTAGTTTAAAGAATTAGCATTAAAATTGTTTAAACTTTAGGTAGAATTCAGCTGTCTAGGTCTTTTGTGGGGGTAGTTTTTAAGTTATTACTAATTTAATCTTTGCACTGTGATAGATCTATTCAGATTATTTCTTCTTGACTCCATTTTGGTAGTTTGTGTTTTTCTAGAAATTTGACAGTTTTATATAAGTTATCCCATCTGTTGGCATACAAATGTTCAAAGTATTCCTTTTTAATTCTTTTTATTTCTATAAGGTGAGTAGTAAGGTTGCCACTCACTAGTTCAGAGTATGCCAAAGTTCACAGCTCAAAGTACATAATCCTTTTTGCTTCTAGCTTTTATCAGCTGAAGTATATCACCAACAATGGCTGTTTTATACATAAAAAAGCTAGTGGGACATAATTCCAAGACAAGTGGCATTACAATTACCTCTGTTGCAGGTGGTATTGTAATAGGGTGCAGCCAAGAGGGGACCCCCAAATAGGGATTTGTAATAGGATCCAGAAGAGCTTGGAGATAATTGGCTCCACACCACAGGGTATACCTGCCCAGAATGCTGGCAGCTGTGGCCAATTGTGGGAGGATCCGGAAATGGGGCTGCAGAGGAAGATTAGCGCTGGGATTTAAACCCAGCGAGGCAGCTATTTGGCGTCTCTCTTCTGGGACCACACGTCTGTTTAGGACTGCGTGACTTTGGTGTCCTGGTTGGGACCATGAGGCTTGGGTGAGAGTCAGGACCACAAGGCTTTGGAAGTGCTCCCTTTTGCCACATGGAGGGTGCTGGGAGAACTGTGTGCATTGGAGAGACTTTAGTTTGTATTATTTTGAATGAACAATAAATTCCTTTCCTTTCCACTGAATCTCTGGCATTGAGAGATATCTTTCCTTTGGCGGCAGACATACAAACCTGGGGGGTTCCTTTTGGGGTAACAGTATATTGCCTTTGAGGCCCCCCCATTGCTCTGTAACAGTATTATTTGGAATACAAGCACACTACACCAGCTACAATTTTTAAATGTTTGTGAACTTTTGTATTTCTTTTGTAAGTTATTTATTCTTATTTTCTGGTTAGTTTTCTATTATGCTATTTATCTTTTTCATTAAATTTTTTGTCTAGCAAACAATGAGCCCATATCTCATAAATGTATTGTCCAGATATCTTCCCCAGATTTTCACCTCTTAAGCTTGCTTAAGGCAGTATTTTTTTCTATATAGAGCTCTTACTTTTTATGTGGTTATGCTGATCACCATTTCCATTATTGATTTTTCCTTTAGTATAATCTTTAGAAAAACCTTCCCATTACTAATACATACATGCATACACACATATACTCACACATGTATATATGATATATATGAATATATATATTCACCTACAACCCACACTATTTCACGAGAAATATAAAGGCCTTCTCTTTCATTAGCACCTTTCTTAGACTCCTCACTTTCATGGGAATGTGTCAGCTGAAATGGGAAACCCAGCACTCACCTTGTAATATAGACTATATTAAAGGTGATTTCCTCAGAATGTGTTTTAGTCAGCTCAGGCTGCCAGAGCAAAAATAACATAGACTGGTATTCAAACAGAAATCTATCACTCACATTTCTGGGGGTAGGAAGTCCAAGATCACCCTGATCTTGTCAGGTTTGCTTTTTCTCGAGGCCTCTGTCCTTGGCTCACACAGAGTTGATTTCAGTGCATCCTCACATGGTCTTCTCTCTGTGCCTGTGCATTCTGGTATCTCTCCCCCTTTTCACAAGAACACCAGTCCTGTTGGATGGGGGATCCACACTTATGACTTTATTTAACCTTAGTTACTTCCTAAAAGGCTGTATTTCCAAACACATTCTCATTCAGAAATGAGGTTTCAACCTGTGTGTCCCACAACATGAATTGGGGAGGAACTCCACTGAGACCACAACAGAGCATAACATGGAACTGACTGTCTTTGAGCACGTATGATGAGAAAAGGAGCACATAACCCTCTGTTCCTCCTGGAATCCAATAAAATAATGGAATCCAATTAGAGAAATGTAAAAAAAAGAATATTCTAAATATCAATGAACGTGAGAAGGCTCAACAGCATATGGGAAGTTTCAACAAGTTGACGGACCATGTACGTGGGTGGAATGTACTGTCAGATGAAGCACAGCAGAGCAAGCAACCAATGGGGATACGCTCCGAGCTGCTGCAAGGGAGCTGGTGATGAACTGCCTTCAAGGACAGGAGGGATTCTCTGGACTCAGAGTCAGAGGACCTGACAGAAGGCAGGAGAAAGAAGTGGAGCTAAGAAAGAGAATTTATTCAAAGTCTGGGCACACAAATGGTATAAAGTATCCCTTTTGGTGCCCCAGCCTGCCTAACCACTCAAAGTAGTCAGGAAATCCAACATTTTTAACTCTGGGGGAAAAATCCAGAGGATTATTTGCTAAAAACTTGAATACTCTCTGGAGAGTTTTAAAGTTTTTAGTGTAGGTTTTGGCTGCCTAGAGTAAATACCTGATCTCATTTTGGCATGTGAGGATCCCGAAGCCTTCTCTTAAATAAGAATGTCAATCATGGATTACTAGGAATAGGAGAAAACCAAGCAGCAGAGAAGCCAAATTTGAAGAGAAAACAGAAAACTCAGAAAACATAAATATTTTTAATGTATTTCTAGTATATTCAGGACAACCACCCCCCCCCAAAAAAAAACAGTATGCCATGAAAGAGAATAATCATAAAGCAAAGAAAGAACTCTTAGGAAAGAAAATCTTGAATGATAATAGTAAAAGCAGAGCTTGTAAAACATAATAGATGAGTAAAAAAAATTCTCTCAAAAACATAGACCAAAAGAAAAGAGGTACAAAAGAGTAATCCAATACAGAAGGTTGGGAGATAAAGTTTGGTAAATATGCCAGGAAGTAAAACAAAGACTAGAAAACAGGAGAGACAATATAAGAAATTTATTTCTTCAGGCTCAACAACTGAATAATAAATTCAGGAGGACAGGATATTACCAATTGAAACCAACCATGGAATGAGTGGGGAAAATATCTGTACACCTTGCTATAAAATTTAGATCATCAAGTATAAAGAGAAATTCCTAAAAGCTTCCAAGAGAATGAACAGGTACCTATGAAAGCTTAAGAATCAGACTGATGAAAGAACACCATGTAAAACACTGAATGTGAGAGAAGAATACAGCAAGGCCTTCCACAATTTTATGTAAATGGAGGTTTAATCTAAAACTCTGTACCAATCACATGTGGGAGCAGAATAAAGACATATTGAGACATGTAAGAACTAAGAGAATGTAACCCCTTCACGCCCTTTCTTAGGAAGTTACTTGAAGATCGAAGAAAATACAAGAAAAAGAAAGACAGAGGGTTTGGTTAACCATTGAGAGAGGAGTTGATCATGGAGACAAGTCAGAGGTGACAGGGTTCAGCAGCTCCAGAGAACACACGGGCCAGACGGGAGTAGGAGACAATGGCCCCTGGGAGGACGCCCCCTGAGAAAGGGGACCCTGAGCAAAAGGACCCTAAACAGCAGGTAACACAACTGCAAGAATGTGAAAATGTAAGAATATTCAGTACTACAATTTTATGAACAAGAAATAAGTTTGTTAGAAATTCTAGGCAAAATCAAAAGCTTTGAAAGAAAATCATGGCCCATTTTAGGAACTTCAAGTGTAGTAAAATTTTACATGCTTGGAAAAATGAAATTTGGTTGACTATAATGTTAAGAACATTTGTCCTCGAGTGACTCATGGATCATGACCCATTAAGAAGGAAATATAACCCCAGCATAACACTTGGTCTAACAGTGAATTACAATTTAATAATCATAAGGTTATTGTTATCAAGTAAAGCAGGTTACTGAATATAATAGAAAGGTAACAATCTTTACCAAAATTTACAACATAAACACAAAGTATAATTTACAAAAGAAGAAAAGGGGAAGAAAATTTTAAGATGCCAATATTCATCATATATCGAGGGCATTACATTCTGATGGAATATGAAAGAGTTTCAGTAGTCTATGTTTCTAGAGAAAAATAGATGTCAATCAGAGATGAATATTCTATCTCAGCTAAATTTAAAATTAAAATGTTAAGATTATCTAAAATTTATCCATCAAGAAATAACATTTTATTCAGTGTTATAAAAGTAACCACTGGAAGGAACAAGCATAGTATGATAACTGCCCCTGAGGAACGAACCTGGAGGGTGGGAAGTCCAGGGGAAGATTGTTCTTTCTGTAAAGCTGTTTTCTGCTATGTGATACTTTACCATATGCATATATTATTCTGATAGACCTTTCAAAAATATTGACCAAAAGTCTTGACAAAAGCCATGTTTGTGTAAGATTGTCAAAGGACAGACAATCTGACTTTTGATTTATACCTATTCTTGGCCTGAAGCCAAAGTGTCCTCATGTTACATACTTGGGCTGTATTGCTTAGATTCCCCACCCAGAAAGCTGCTCACTGGTTAAGCACTATCACATGAATCTCTACTGAGATCCTCTTCTCCATAAGAAGCAGCCTTGAGTAACTTGTTGGATTTACTGGGTGGGCATATATTTTTTCCATATGGATATTTTCAAGTACCTTGTTCTGTACATTGCACCTACCCTCCTACCCTCCTGATGAACCGCCCCACCCCCCGAAAAAAAACATTTTCTTTGGACTTCATGCCAAAAATAAATGTGCCTCTCCTAAGCATTCATTAGTTCTTATGATTACTGATTTGACTAAAACACTGCACTTCCTTCTCTGAGTCGTCTCAAAATCCAGTAAGGGAACCACTTCTAGATCCTTAAAAGAGAGATATTTTAAACTCATTTTCCCTAACCTGGGTCTCTCTTTATCCAAATTTCCAGTACTCAGTTAATTATCTTTACTTGTATAACCTCGTATATGTCTGTAAACTGCTGTAAATCCTTTTAGAAAGAGATGGAAGGGAGAGTGCATAGATTGACTAAGGTTCTTAAAAAGCCCTTAACACATTCAGGAAATTATTTACAAAGAGATGATAAAAAAATCTACTCTTTATGCTAATTCAGAAATATTTTCTTGATTCATAGAGAAGCCTTATTAACTCCATCAGTTAAGATGGTGTCATGATTCTAATATATTTAAAAAAATAAACTTTTATAGTAGAAAAAAGTCTCAGAGGGGAAAAAAAGACAGGAATAAGTAATGCATGGCCCACGGATGGTTTTTAGAGACCCCACAAATTCTCTGAAACTATAGGCAAAATTTTGAGATCACATACATTTTCCTAGTGAGAGAGTTCATAATTTTCATTATAATTTCAAAAGGGTTTTTAAAAAAATAGATTAAAGATTACTTTAAAAGTCCAGCCCCACTGTATATGCTCTTACTTAGTAAGGAGTTTAAAATAATTTCTTCCTATATACATTTTCAAGAATGTATTCATAACTAAAAATCTCCTTTGTAGCTCTTCAATCAAAAGTTCAATTCTAATATCCTAGAACTTCCTATAAAGAAACTACAAGTTCAGGGAAATGCAAATTAAAACAACAATGAAAGAACACTCTACACCTATGAAAACAGCCAAATTCAGAACACTGACCATATCAAATGCTAATAAGGATTTGGAAGAACAGCAACTCTCCTTCATTGCTTTTGGGAATGAAAAATGTTACAACCACTTTGGAAGACAGGCTGTTTCTTGCAAAATTGAACATACTCTTTTTTAAAATATATTTTAGTGATTATGCTATTATCAAAATAGTTGTCCCATTTTTTTCTCCCCTTTATTCCCCTCCACCCTGCAACACCCCTCCCACCAGCATTGACCCCCTCACCAGCATTCCCTTCCTGCTTAGCTCATGTCCATGGGTCATACATACAAGTTATTTGGCTCCTCCATTTCTTATACTCTTAATATATGGTCCAATAATCACTCTTCTTGACATTTACCCCCAAAAAGATGAAAAAGCATGGCCCCACAAAGGAAATCTGTACATGGATGTTGATAGCAGCTTTACTTATAGTTACCAAAACTTAGAAGCAATGAAGATGTTCTTCACTAGTTGAATGAATAAATAAACTGTGAACATCTACACAATGAACTACTACTCAGCACTAAAAAGAAAGGAGCTATCAAGCCATGAAAGAGATGGAAGAACCTTAAATGCATATTACTAAGTGAAAGAAGCCAATCTGAAAACACCACACATGATTCCAACTATATGACATTTTGGAAAAGGCAAAACTATGGATACAAGAGAAAGATCAGTGGTTTCCAGGGTTGAAAGGAGTGGGGCAGTTGAGCAGGCAAAGCACAGAGGATTTGGGGGGCAGTAAAAATATCCTGCAGGATTCCACAATGATGGCTATATGTCCTCATACATTTGTCCAAACCAGTAGAATGTACAACACCGAGCATGAATTGTAATGCAAACTATCAACTTTGGGCGATTATTATGCATCAGTGTAAGATCATCAATTAAAACAAATACACTACTGTGGTGCAAGATGTTGATAGTGAGAGAGGTTATACACGCACGTGCAGGGTCCAGGGGTCTATGAGAAATCTCTGTACCACCCTCTCAATTTTGCAGTGAACATTAAACTGCTATAAAATACGATAAAATTAATAAAATTGAGATTCAATAAAATCTCAATTAAAAGGAAAGAAACTATAAATTGTGAACTCAGCAATTAGTTTTTAATTGATTTTACAAATAACACCTTTTTTTGATTATACATGTCCATTGTTTCATGAAGAAAATTAATCATATTACCGATTAACTGTTAACAACTTGGGAGAAATATCCTCCCCGTCTTTTTTCTCATCTAGCACAGAGTTTTTAAATTTTGTAAAACGTATACATTTATGATAAAGAAATACCTGATTTTCTTTGTAAAACAAAAATACCATAAACTGTAGCTCAGAGAATGTCCCCTGGAACAGCAGTCACGAAAGGGCGGTGGCGCCGGACGACCATAGGATGTGCTGCCCTCTGCCCAGACCCACCTCTTCCCCATCGAACAGCCCAGCAGCTGGAGGAAGAACCTCACTTCCCCCAGTCTTCATTTTCTTATTGCACGTTAGGGATCATAATGATTACTATTAATATCTCTTTCATCTACTTTTCTAGCTTGCTATGATCTGATGAGAAAATATACATTGACATGCTTTGTAACCTCTAAATAGCTTATGCACATTTATCTATTTATTCCAAAAATGTTGCTATTTCCCAAGATATTTTCAATTTCCTCTTTTAGAATTGCCCAGAAAAGTTTACTTACAAGTTGTGTAGGAAGAGACAACTCGTTAGTTACTGGTTCAGTTTTACCTTTGACCTGAGTATGACTCAGCTCGATCGTCTGTTTTATTCACCGTTTCTCCTCTGACCGTCTCCAAAACTCTGACCTACTGCTGAAGATGGACTATTTTGCAACAGTAAAAATATAATTAACTGTCTATATCCTCTGAAGTAAAAAACACAATTTTATTTATTTTTAAAAATATTTTTCAAAATCTGCAATTTTAGAAAAACCCTTCTAAGTGTTTAACTTTCCAATGTTGTACCTTTAAAAAGGAAAACACTCATTTTGATATGCATCTAGATTGGTTTTTGCTTTTTTTTAAGTTTTCCACACTATTTTCTGGTCATATCATGATATAGGCCAATTCACCATTATAACCCTTGTATGTTTTATTTCGTTTGACCATCAGTACTTAAGTTTTACTTTAAAACTTGCATGAAATGACAAAGAGAAAGGCATGAGAAAACAGGAACAGCACAGGAACTACACTTAAAATGGTTAAGATAATAAATTTTATATTATATGTTTTCACCCCAATAAAAGACAAATAAAAAAGAAAAACAAGGAGACTTCGATTATTAGGTGAATGATCAATTGCAAACACAAGTCACTGAGCTCTTTCTACCAATGTTTCATCACCAAATAATAAAAAGTCGTGAGAGGGGCTAACAATTGGTCATATTGCCCCACTCCAATGTGCCACTTCTCAAAAGCGACATTAACACGAGTTAAAACATAACAGAAAACCAAATCCCTTTCTCCACCTTCCCATTATTCCAAATATTTAGCCAAACTTAGCAAACAATAAGAATATAAAATGCATCCTTTAGAATATGTTTTATAGTCACAGGAGGAAGAATGGCCACTTGCTAGAATGGTTGTGACCTGCCTCCCAAAACTCTTCTGTCCTTTTCCTGACAGTCACAAGTTGAATAATCATTCCTAATTTGTAATGCTGGACACCAAACATATAGCTTCTATTATTTTGCTTTGATGGTCAGGTCTTAGCAATCACAGTGAGATGAAATGGATGCAGATGCTACAGACGGATGTGTCATAATAGCTTTAAACCACCAGAAGGAGCTCTAAAACAGATTACTGGGAAATAGTAGGCCTGCTGGCAAAGAGGGGGAAATATAATATTGTCTACAGATGGAGAGTTTAAACAGCATTAAAACTTAATAAAGAATCACAAAGTGGCTGAGGGAATTATAACACTAAAAAGACTTCAGAAGACAAAGTACAAGCGCCTAAAGGCATTAGGTTAGTACTGTATTTTTGTGTATTTTTTTAAGAGGAAAAAAATACACAAGAAATATTGATTCAATTAGTGAAGCCCAACAATCCAGGAGACCGTAAATGAGAATAAATTCACAGGGAGTAAATTCAGCCTCTCCATCTGCCAAAATATTCTTTTCAGTGGAGTCAGCCTTACGTGTGAGCTTCAGAGGGTAATTCGAAAGATGCTGAAGTTTCCCTTAATCAGAAATTTCTTCTGATTAACCTCTTTACCTGAAATTCTTAAACACACATCCCATCTTAAGAAGTCTAATTGTCTTAATATTCTTAACATCTTCAACTGAGTTAAGGCTTTACCTCATTTGGTTGGCTGATGCTGATTATTGGCAGAAGTTAGCTTAAAGGGCGTAATTCTTTACTATCCATCATCACATAATAGGAAGGCCCATGATAGGAAAATCTTTTGAGGATTAAGTTAATGGTTTTTCATTATGGGAGAAGGTCAGGTGTACAAAGCCACTGGACTATTTTTATTGGGAAATCTGCCAGGACCAAGGGCATCTAGGAAAATAGAACAATTTCAACCACAAAGTAACAGCAAAGAAGTACAGAATAACAAACTCCCTGTGTTCATTTACTAGGGTGCTATAACAAAAGCACCACAAACTGGGTGGCTTAACCAACAGAAATTTATTTTCCCACAATTCAGGAAGTGAAAAGTTCAAAATCAAAGTATCAGCAGGGGTGGTTTCTTTTGAGGCTTCTCTCTTATGCGTGTAGATGGCTGCCTTCTCCCTGTTTTCACATTTACATTTCTGGGTCCTAATTGTATCTTCTTACAAGGGCACCTCTTCTCACAAGGCCCACCCTAATGCCCTCATTTTAACTTAATTACCTCTGTAAAGACCATATCACCAAATACATTCACATTCTAAAGTGTTGAGGGTTAGAATCTCAACATAAGAATTTGAGGGGGACACCATTCAGCCCATAACTTCCTTTCTCCCCAACATTGCCCATATTTCTTAAAATTCTGCAGTGCAGCCCTGACTGGTGTGGCTCGGTGGATTGGGCATCGTCCTGTAAACCAAAGGTCACCCGTTCTACGCCCAGTCAGGGCACATGCCTGGGTTGCAGGTCAGGTCCCAGTTGGGGGTGTACGAGAGGAAACTGATGGAGGATGCATGTTTCTCTCCCACTCTTTCTCCCTCCCTTTCACTCTTTCCAAAAATAAATAAAGCCTTAGGAAAAAATCTGCAGTGTGGTGGGGTGGCTGTCAGACAATGGAGAGAGTCTGAGTTCTGGAGGCAGGCTCATGTTAAGATGCCAGCTTAAATCATTTCCTAGCAGTGTAACCTAGAGAAATTATTTAGCCTCCTTGCCTTGGTTTCCCCATTTATGGAATAACACTAGAAGTACCTTCCTTACTAGGCAGTGGTGGAAGTGGAAAAGAGATGATAAATGAGAAATACAGCCACTGTGATTCTCAAGCAAGAGCTGAAGCCTTTCTAAGGCCTCCACTGGCCTGGGGAGGTGAACCCAGGCCCTTCCCACAGCCCACGAGACCCTGTGTGACATGGGTCTCCCATTTTTCACCCGCAGAGCCTTGCTGAGGTGAAGGAGGCCTGAGCCATGTAGAATTTTTGATGCCTCTGACGGAAAAGAAACACCTAAAATGATAAAATAAGGAATCAAAAACTGTGGGATATTTTTAAATGTTTACTTAATAAACCAATCCTCTACACCTTCGCATATACTGTGACTGTAAATACAACCTCGGTTAGAGACAAGATCAAGACTGAAATTTGAGGCGCTCCCGAACCCGAGGCCAGAGCCCAACTCCGAAGCACATCACAGAGTCTGGCTCCTGCCACTCTCGTTGGACCTTGCTCGGCCCGCTGCAGGCTCCCCCTCACCTTACCAGACACCTTTTCACGTCTGGACTCCAATGGCACTTCCTTAGGGAAGGATTCCTCCACCCCGAGCCGCAACATTGTGAGCGTGTCGTATGGGCAGACGGCAACTTCAGTCAGGCCCCGTGATCTCAGAGGACTCTGTACTTAATCTTTTTAGCAGTGACCACACTTGTAATGAAATAATCACTGCATAATTGGTGGTTTAATCTCTGCCTCTCCTGCTAGAAGCTAGGCAAACAGGAACCTCGTCCATCTTACTCAACCCTCTCTCCCCCGAGTCCAGCAAGGGCCTTGCCCCCGCGTGAGTTCACGGCTACGTTTGAGTCGATTGGTAGTGAATTAAAAGGCGACTGTGGTTGTTCAGGTCTCGGTCCTCTGTACATAGACTTTTGATGTTCTCATCTAATGTCAAGATATAGGTATTTAAAAATAATCCCTGCAAATCTCCAAAGTTTGCAATATCCTTATTATATATGCTTACTCCCACCCTTTACTGTAAGAACAGGTTGTTATGATACGTGGAGTGAGGGATATCACCAACAATACAGATGGTGTGGCTTTTTAGTCACTAATGATAAAAGCTTTTGAAAATTATGTCATTCAAAGAATGTCATTTTCTACCATCTGTTGGATGATAAAATGTGTTGATGAAAAAAATTTTTTTTCCTGATACTGTACTCTTTTATTGGTTTAATTTTTCACAGTGGCAAGTTTGAATAGCAGGAATATGTATATATATTTGTCCGTTTTTCATGAAAAAAATCTACTTATGAATAAAGAGACAGAGACCAAGCTGCGGGAGATAAAACTGCACAGAACAGTGTTTTACTCTGGTTCCCAGAACCCGCCATTCGGTCTGTAGGAGGAATGTCTTTCCCCTTTATTTTTTCTCCAGGTCACTCACACGGATGACCTGAAAGCCCACCAGAGCCCAAAACTGCCCACCCCTGCTCTGCAGCAATTCTTGTGTTAATGAGTATCGATTAATAATAATGGAAGCAAAATGCAAGTAATTGCATAGGGCTCAATTGCTCAAATTTAACTCCACTAAAATTGGAAATCGAGAAACTGGGATATTACCAACATTAAAGAGTAGAGAGTCTGGCATCTGCAACTAGCAAATTTCCTTTTCTTCAGGAAAGAAGGTGAAGGGAAGGATTTGAGACCTCAGCTGCCTATTTATTGAACAAATGTTGACTCCATGTCCACTGGACACTGGACACTGTCCTAGGAGTGGCAGAAAAAGCATGGCCCTGCTGCCGCAGGCCACACGCCACACACCACACACCACAGTGGAGATGTGCAGGAGCGTTGCTGGAGCGACCTCAGGGCTGTCTCCCAGCCACCACCCAGGACAGTCAGGTCACCCCAACTCTCGCTTTTCCTCTGTGTGCCTTCTAGGTAGCTCAGAAGTTTGCCATGGCTAGTAATATTTCCCTAATATTGTCCTAAATAGAATCATTATATCCTTCCTGCAAATTTGCACATCATCCTGTGTTTTTTTTTATCTTGTTTAATGGTATCATCATCTACTTCAGTACATTCTGTAGTGATTTTTGACTCCTTTTTCCCAGCCTCCATTTTTCATGAAATATCTTTTTACAATATAGGATTGATCATTCACCTGATTCAGCTTTCCGAACCAAAACTGTGTCCAGGCCCTGCACAGCCAATCGCGTCCACCCTAAACTCGTCCTCATGCTTGCACCAGTGTTCACAAGCCCTGCTCTCACCTTGACATCACCCGTATTCGGCCTCTAACCTCTGTGAACGTCTCCCTGTTCCCCGAACTGGCCATCATCTTTCACAGTCTCTCTTTTTAACCTTCCTCTGTGTTCCCTCTGTCTGAGATACCTTTCTTTCCCTCTTTAGTTGGAGAAACCCGATTCATGTAAAGGCCTAACATCTCCTTGAATTACTTGGCAGAAGGAAATTCTGCTCCCTCTGGTCCCCCACCGCCCTTTGTTCATATCTCTATTGTTGCACTTACCTTGTTGGCTCATTTAATTGTGTGCATGTCTACGTACTCTGCTAGATGATAAGTTATCTGAAGACAAGCAGCCGTTTTACTCTTAGCTCCACCTTTCCAATGTCTGGTGTAGGGCTCAGCACAATGCTTAGCACAGAGTAAGTATTCCGCAATGATTCTTGAATTGAATCCATTGTTTTCATGGATACTTAAGTTGTTTAAATTGATGGAGGTTTGGGGTATTTATGCCAGCTCCTTTACATATGGCTAAGGTTAATTCTCTCTAGGTAGCAGGAAATTACAAATCCCCTTAACTGGCTGAACAGAAGTAACACCTGTATAGATACTTATTTATATTGGGGTTCTTTGATTGCAAGGCAAAAACTGGATATTTGTGTTCTAGTTACCTTACATAAAAAGAGAGCTGTCTGCAAAGATATCAAGAGTACAGAGAATCAATGGGCAATCTGGAGAAGCAGGGTTTTCTATGGGCTGTAATCAGGTAACTCCAGGGACTGGCAAACAGGAGTAACAGGAATGAAGTGGCAGCAAGAACAGCTTTCCCTGGTTAGTGACACTAGAATAAATCAATTCTCAGTCTCCAACACTCAAGATTTAAATTTCATGGAAAATCCATCAAGCTTGGGTTATATGTCGGGCCATTAGCTTGGCCAGGCAAAAACATTCAACTAAAGAAATGTTCTACCAGATTTTAAAGTCAATGAGCAATAAGATAGTTCTCAAATGAAAATTAGTATGAGAAAGAGGCAAGGGCTACTGGTTACCAAAAAGCCACAAACATTGTCTACACTTGTGTCCTAAAATTGACTTTAACTCAACACTACAACAGTTGTTACAATGAAATCATTATAAAGCAATTTTTTAAAATCTATAGCCTTTCAGTCAGAGAGAATAGACTCCTTAACCCAATTTTTTTAAAGAAAGATTTTATATATTTTTTTAAACTAGTAATTTATGAGACACTAGATGGGCTGTGACAGGACTTAAGTGAGTGAGTAGTAAAACAAATGGCCAGTGGTACAGCGACATCAGTAAGTTCTAACCATCATCATCCATCTGGATCACCATCGGGTCATTATCGCTGTGGCAGCGCGGGTGTAGCGATGGAGCACTGCAACAGCCCTTTCGGGCCAGCGCTGTGTTACGGCCCATTTAGCTCCTGTGTGCAGCCAGCGGAGCCTGAGTGTTGAGGGAATCATTGGCTCAATTAACTAGCATTAAAATACTGTACCTCTAGCATCATAAATGGGGAAACATGATCATTTACTCTGGAAAATATCTGAGACAATTTCCCTGCTGGGTAGAGAGGGAAAATTAAATTACATAAAACAAATTCTCTGTTCTCCATATGTGAACTATCCACATTACAAATTGTCAGTTCAAGAGCTGTTATTTGTCACCATAGCCATAGCCATGACCCAGCTGCTCTGTGACATGCAACTGAGAAATTACATGGATAGTATGTATATATATACTTTTTTCCTCTGGTTATTTACATTTACATTGATTGTATACTTTATGAAAACTACAGGATTAAAGAATGTTTCTTAAACTGGAGGTTTTATTTTAGCTGACTTATTACTCTTCTTGTTTCAAATATCCTTTTGGCCAAGTTGGAAATTCTAGTCTTTCCATGGTCTATAGTCCTGTTCACCACCAAGTTTCTTAGCCACTAGTTTCTCTAGAATAGCTCCAAAATGCTTATCTTCTTGTATCAATTTCCATTCATTTTTTTGCTCCTCGTAATAAAGTACTGTTTTTCTCTTGTAGCAAAAGACCAAAATGTCTTTCATATTTCTGTATTTTTTATTATTTGTAAGGTAAGAAAATCTCATTTGTATTAAAGTAGTTCACTTATAATTCTCTTTATTGCAACAACCAAAAATTTTAGCAAGCATGTGGCTAACTGGAGCTGTTCTTAGAACTGGGATATTTTTAATCCTCCCTGAAATGACAGGCATGTCAAACAAGACATCTCTGGCTAACAATTTTTACCATCTGTCAGAAGCTGCTAGATTCTACAACTTCCTGATGGTTTGGGTTTTTTAGCAGTTCTCAAATTTTTTGATCTTGCAAACTTATCACACTCTTAAAAATGATTGAGGACTTTGTTTATGAGGTTTAATATCTATTGATATGTATAATACTAGAAATCAATTGTAAGACCTTTTAGAAGTATTTTAAAATGACAATAAACCCATTACCTGTCAAGTAAATTATTTGCATACAAAATGTGTATTTAAAAGAAAATTAATTAAATAATATTGTAATAACTATATATGGTGTCAGATAGGTGCTAGATATGGGCAATTACTTTGTAAGTTATATAAATGTCTAATCACTATGTTGTACACCTGAAACCAATGGAATATTGTACATCAACTGTAATATAAACTTTTTCTAATTGTTAAAAAATAAATTATAAAATGTTATTTTATTTTGTGGCTATTTCTTTTTTTAATGTTTTGTTTAGTTGAAGAAAATTGGATTCTTATAATCTCCTTGTGCACTTAATCCATTGTGATATGTTATTTGCCTGAAATACCATATTTTTGCCATGTAGAATGTGCACTTTTGTCCAAATTTTTGAGGGAAAAATAAGGATGCTCAGTATACATGGATGGTACAAAGGATGTGCATTATACATGGCTAGTGCTAAACCATGGTGCACATTATACATGGGAAAATACAGTATATAAAGAATATCTGATCTCACGGGAATATGTAGTCAGAGAAGGGAGGAGTATTTAATAGCCTTCTTATTTTCCTTTGGTACTACACTGTAATTCAACAAATGAACAAAGTGGTAACTTCTGAAAAAATGGTTGATATGGTATGGTTTCCCAACCCATATCATAATTGTGAACTCTTCTTCCTCTGTTACATGAAAACTCATCACCCTGTATGCACATATCTTTAACCCTTGTATGTTTTTGTAATGCCCAAATGTTAATAAATTCCATTATCACCATGTCAAGAAAAACCACACTTGCTAATATCCTCACTGAGCTCATCAAACACATTCTTTTGAATATTAAGAAACTGTCAGGGTCCTGGTAGTATATGAAGGTTTTTAAAAGTTTAATATTTGCCTCACAAGAAATGAACAAACAAAAGAAATAAACAAAGTCCTGGATACAGACATTGGAATGGTGATTGGCAGAGAAAAACTGGGGTGCAAAGAGGACAAAGAAGCTAAAGTGGGTCAAATACATGGTGACGGAAGGAGACTAGACTTTGGGTGGCAAACACACAATGCAATCTGGGAATTATGCATTACAGAATTGTACACTAAATGATCTTATTAGCCAAGTCACCTCAATACATTTAACTTAAAATTGTTTTGCTTCATAGATGTGTGTGTGTGTGTGTGTGTGCATGTTGCTACCTCAGAGTACTTAGAAAGCAGATTTCTTAGTGATTGGAGAGCTTGCTCTCTATGACCCCTGGTATGAATGACCTTTAAAAAAGATCATTCTGCAGGCAAACCATTTCTTCTTTTGACCACTTCCATGTTTTGCCAAACATTTTGTTAATAAACAAAGTGATATATAGTCACTGTAGGAAAATCAAAAATTAAGCAAATAGATAGATAGGAAAGAAAGAATCCATAATCTCACTAAAAAAGATAACACTGTTAACAATTTGGTGTATATCATGTCTTCTTTTATTCTATTTTAAGTAGTCATTAGATCTATCTAGAAAAAAATCAGAAATAATTCACACTATAAAGTTATTTTCCCCATTTTCATTTAAATTAGAAACTACTGAGCCATGTTTTCTTTCTTTCTTTTTTCTTTCTGGAAAGCGGTTCCATTACCTTTTCAACACCATCATGTATTAGCTCCCATGGCTGCTGTATCAAAGTACCATAAACTAAGTGACTTAAAACAACACAGTGATTATCTCATCATTGTGGAGGGTCTATCTGAGCTAAAATCAAGATGTCAGCAGAGCTGTGTTCCTTTCTGAAGCTTCTACAGGAGAATGTGTTTTTTTGCCTTTTCCAGCTTAGAAGGGTCACCTCCATTCCTTGGCCCTGGGCCTCATTCGTCCAGGTTCAAGACCAGTAAGGACGGCCCGAGCCGTCATTCCACCATCTCTCTTCCACAGTCACTCCTCCCTCTGACCATAGCTAAGACCTCCCTCTGACCATGTGACTAGATCAGGCAAACAATTAATCAAAAATTAAATCCAGGATAATTTTGCCATCTCAAGCTCCTTAATTTAATCACATCTTCCAAATCTCTTTTTTCATGTAAGGTACCTACTCACAAGTTTTCAGAATTAAGGTGTGGACATCTTTGGAGAGCTTTGTTTTGCCTTCCACAATTATTAGTAGCATTTAAGGAGGACTCATTATTTTCAGAAGCAATTTATACCATTTTAGGATGCTGGAAATATCTATACTGTAATTTTGGTGGTAGTGACATGACTATATATATATATATTTGTCTAAACTTGTCCAATGGCACATTTAAAATTGATCAATATCCTTGTATGTAAATTATACCACAATAAACTTGATTAAAAATGGATTTACAAATTTACAAATATTATAAATGGTTACTAAGAGAAACTAAGGAAAAGAAAACTGTAAGATTAATGACAGAAACACTGAGCTTGCCTTTTCCACTCCCACACTCCTTTCTTTGAGGCCACTGCTTTCAAGGAAGATTTCAAGAGAAGAATTCTCAAAGAGTTCTTGCACGTGAGTATATTGGGACTCCCTTTGGTTATATGGACAGGAGTGGAATATTTTGCTTTCTTGCCTTGAGATCTCTTAGAGATTTACTATGAGTAGTGAGGACTTCTGATTCTTACCAGTTTTTCTTTAAAGGCCTCAGAATTGCCACTAGCAATGGATAACTGCAAAGAATGTGGACTCTGAGTCAAGCAACCATGAAATCAAATTCTGTCACTGTCACTTACTAATTGGTGGTATTGGACAGATTATTAAACTGCACTAAGCCTTAGTGGTTCTCTTCCAAAGAACTGTAATGATAAAACAATCTTAGAGCTTTGCCAGTAAGTCAAGTAGTTCCTAAGGAGTGGCAGATGACAGCTGCTGGATGTCCCCAGATTTGGCTGGTATGGAGACGGTGAGCCCTGAAGTCCCATGGGAGCCATGAGGAGGGGTCCAGGTTGATAGTTGCACATACTGTGGTTCTTTGTTGCAGAGGAAGAATACCAAGCTCCAGAAACCCCCACCCTCACACACTGGCTGCTGGCAAACCTGTCCACTCTGTTCTCTGGAGAGAAATATTATCTTTCTTATTATGAGATGTTAGCAAATCTTTCCTGGCAGGAAAGGGTGAGTTCTCTATCTTTACTATCCTGGAAAGTAAATCTGAGTACAATCGACTAAAGATGCCTAGACATGGAGAAATGTGAGAGATTCATGGGGAATTTTCTCCCAAGAAGATTGAGGAATAAAATGAATGCATTGAGCTTAGAGATTGCTACAGAGTAGCAATAATAAATTCAGATAATAAATTCAGATAGTCATAATAGTGACAATTATGATGATGAGGTAACAGTGAAACAAACAGCATATTTTCTTGAAACCTGGCACTACCGTTCCTTTTAGCAAAAGCACTGTATTTGTTGGGGAAATATACTAGTAAGTTCTCACAATAAAATATGAACCCACAATGGTGTGTATTTGAGATACCCAGGCTGAAGGGGACAGAACTATACCCTTTGAGTCTTGGGATGGAATTTGTTTTCTTTTATAATTCTGACCTCCAAGCAGATGAGAACCGAAAGCCCACAGCTTCATTTACTGTTTCTGGGAGGCAATATAATCTGCTGATTCCGAGACTGGGCTTTGCATCCAAACTGAGGATTCAGTCCCAGCTCCTCCATTTAGTAGATGTGACCTTGTGCTTCAATTTTCTCACCTAAAAAGTGAGAATAATAGTACTGCCCTATATAGGTGTTATGAAGACAAAATGAGTTAATACACACAAAAAATTTAAACTAGCACTTAATAAATGATCGCTGCAGTGGTAGTGTTAGCTGTGGTGTCCCAGGACTGGGATTGTAAGAAAACAGCCCTTGAAAGAAAAAAAATAGAAAAGGACACCAATCAATGTGTTTGGGGAAAATAAGAGAGCTGAAAGCATTGTTTTTCACTGTGGCCAAGCATAAGGAAAAGCAAACCTCAAGGGATTAAATGCGTTGCTGGCAGTCATAAAACAAAGGAAACCAATCTGAATTCCTGACACCACAGCAAAAGAGACAGTGGAGACCAGGATGCAGGGCCAGAGAAATGACCCTGGGTCGGTAGTGGCCCTTCGACAGTGGCTCACCTGGAATGGTAAACAGGAGTAAAAAGCATAAAGAAACACATGCAGTGTTTTCCTGGCCCAGAAACTGACTAGAGAAAAACAGAGAAAGAGAACTTATTCAGATGTGCCCTCAAATGCTGTTTATGTACTCCTTCTGCTTAAAAAATGAGTAATAAATGCTACTTACTTTCCATTTACAATAATAATACGTGCATCCTTTGGAAAATATATGGAAGTATAAAGAAAACAAAAATCATCCATAATCTCACCCCTCACACTACTATGAACACTTGCTGTATTTTTTCTAGTACACTTAAAAGATATAGGTATTACAGAAAATATATTACTTCCTGACTTTTCACTGCTATACTTATTTTTCTAGGTAATAAGTCTTCCTCAGAAATGGGGTTTTAGATGGCTACATAATATTCTGTTGAATAGATACCCAACAATTTACTTAACCACTGACCTCTTTGTAGACATTTAGACTATTGATAGGTTTCACCAATTAAAAATAAAACTGTAATGAATGTTTATACACATAAAAATCTTTGTGCAGCTGAATATTCCCCTAGGAATAAACTCCCAGAAGTGAACTCAGTGGGCCTTGCCATGTATTTAAATCGCTCCCAGAAGAGCTGGCCCACATGTGCACATGTCTCCCCATCTCTGCATTTGATGACATTGTGTCGGTGCCCTGAAGTTGCCCGTGATGAGAGTGTTTACACCATAGAAATTGGCAAAACACTCACAACAGCCTGTTTTCTCCCAGCTTGCTGGTTGCTAAACCCGTGGGAAAACGTACAAATGTTCCTTCTGTCAGTGGTGTTTAAGAATGCCCTCTCACCTGAGCACTGGATGCTGCCATCAACAGCACTGCTTATTTGCTGGTTTCATATCCAAAATGACATCTCATTTGGTTTTAATTTTATTTATTTACTAATGGAATTGACAGTTTTTGTTGTAAAGGCTATAATATATAGCTTAAAATCATTGTTTTATTTTCCATTTCCTGCCTTCTATCTAATCTAATCTATGCTAATTTCTGATGGGCACCTGTGCCTTGTAAATATGTCCTGGGTTTATTACGAGGGAGAAGGCCCTACATGAGGGATGACTCTAGCAATTATAGTCATCTTCACTCCTTCGGGGGAGACAAACTGCGCAGATTACAGATAGCAGGTGCTATCTGAAGTGGGGGATTACCTGAGCAGAAAATGGATGCACACGTGTTATGTAATTCCTGAGGCACACTGTGATTTTGCAACTGGACATAAAAATCAGTATTTCAGAAACAATGTTAATTGTGTGGGAAAAATCACTTAACATTTTTAAATATCTAGTTTATAAAAATTGCCAGGAAAAAAAATGCTAGATATTATTCTTCCACTAAACTCCACATTAACTCAACAGCCTGGATAGTCATGAAGGAAGAGGAAGAGGCACACACCGACACTGCCATCCAGAGAAAACTCCAGGGGTTGCATGTGGTGTCTACTGCCAGTGGCCTACCTAGCATCTCATTACTGTCCCACGGCCTGGCTGTTCTCACACACATATTTTGAATTGTTTTTCCTCCCGTTCTTCACTTGGCCCATGTGCTTTGGGAAATGCTCCTTCTCACCTTCAGTTTTAGTGATGGCCCTGAGCTAGATCTCATAGGACAGGGGTGTCAAACTCATTTTCACCAGGGGCCACATCAGCCTTGTGGTTGCCTTCAAAGGGCCAAATGTAATTTTAGGACTGTATAAATGTAACTCCTCCTAAACAGTTAAGTGAGGGCTTGGTGCTGCTGCCAGGTAGAAACAAGGTGGAGGGCCAGATTTGGCCTACGGGCCTTGTGTCTGCCACCTGTGCCATAGAACATTCCATTTCCCTCACCAAAGTCTTTGATTCAAGGTGGTTGTGTAATCTAAGACATCCCCTGAAGGCAAACCCCTGTATTCTCGCTGGGCATGCTGGGCTAGATGTGGTCTGTCACTCTGAAGGGGAGAGCATGCAACTGGTCTGCTGCACAACTACCAGTGAGCCCTGTGTGGCGGGGACCAGACTCACCACGCAGCTGATGATACTGAAGACATAGCAGAGACTAATGGAAACTGTGTCTCTGATGACATTGTTGAGCCACTGGCTCAAAGAACCCTAAAGCCCATTATGCCTCTGATTTCCAGGTAGCTAAGCTGAAAAATTCTCTTTGTAATTAAGCAATAAACGAAAGGGAAAAGAGCTGGTAACAGTTGCTATCTAACTTTCAAAGCTGTCCATATGGGTCACGAATATCTCTCAGGTTAGTTACACAAATTTAAAAATTTAAATCAGATGATATCACTCCCTTGTTCCTAATCTTCCATGGCTTCTGTCACACATTGTTAACAGTGACAATGTTGTTAGTGATAATAGTAATAATAGTCATCATGAGTGGCCCAGCGCTCTCCACGGCTCCATGTGCTCTGGCCCCTGCTGTCTCCGAGCCACCTCCCTGAGCGTGCTCTCACTACTGTATATCTCCTGTCTCCGCGCTGTTTCGCTCACTACTCCTTCTGTCTGCAACGCCGTTTCCCAACTCTAATTCCATTCATTTATCAGCGCAAATATTAACTACCTTCTAATGTAATCCATACTAATTTCCGATAGCAATACCTACCTCTTTCACACTCTACCCCTTCCTCTGCTCCATTTTCTTCACAGTACTTATCTCTGCCCACATTTATGTCACTTGCTTTTTAAGCCTGTCAATCTCACCAGAATGTAGGTTCTGTGAGGACAAGTCTTTATTTTATTCACGACTTTGTCTCCAGCACCTGGAACATTTTCATCATAGCATAAACACCCAATAATTATTTATGGGAGAAAAATAAAGAAGAAAGTAATAAAATCAAAAAGTGGTCTTTCTTAAGAAGAACTATCAATGTAGAATCCTTGACTATTTTTATTTTACTAATGGGTACACACCATTCCCTGTCTCCTTCTGCCTGGCTGCTTTCCACCACCCTGCCTGCAAGATTTAAATACTTGTTTTCTCAGCTTCCACTGCTGCTACGGGCTTGCCTATATTAACAGTTCTGGCCAGTGAGATGTACGTGGGAGTCTGGAGTATGTTTCTGGGAGTGCTTTTGGTTGCCTGGTAAAAGGTACAAACAAAGCTGACTCTTTTCTCCTTATTTCTGCACAGAAGCCAGGCTCGATCATGGTGGTGAAGAAGTACTCTTGTGACCATTGGCTACAAGCCTAAGAGAAATGTCAGAGCATACTACTGAGCTGTTCAAACACAGCCAGTGAGAAAGGGAACCCAACTGTTGACTGAGTTTGCTGTTACTTACAGTGCAACAAATCATAACAGACACAGTGGTGACAAAAGAAAGTGCAAAATCAAGCAGATATTTATTAAGCAACCACTAAGTGCAAGACACTGTGGTGAGAGGTAGTGTTGATATTAAGACCAGCAAGTTCCTGGTCCAAGGAGTTTCCAACCTAAATGGGGAGACAGGCCCTAACAAGGTCAGGTAGAATGGGATCACTGCTAGGATCCTCATGTGACTGTGAGCTTTGTGGTCTCTACCCGCCATGGTGTCCGACACGTTGGTGTAAAATAAACACATGCTGAGTAAATGAATATGAGATGACTTCCATCTGGCTACATGCGGGAGAACTCCAAAGTCTTGAGTGGCAACTTTAAATACGGGTATTATTTCAACAGGGAGAAATGACTGGAGAAAGGTACAAACGCATTTCAGGCAGAAAGAACAGGAAGGCCTGAAGATATAATGGAAGGAAGTTGTAATGTATAAGAGACCATGATTGTCTTTTTTTTTCTAGGTAAAAAAAAAGGTATGTTACCACTGTAAGCATAAAAGGCGATAATTAACTGTTTCTGCCTTTATAAGATTTTAAACATTAGTTTAAACATCATTCAGAAACATGTAACAGTTAAAAACATTTATTTTACAAACAGAAGAAAGTAAAGAGCATTCATACCTAGTGATTGACACCTAGCAAATGGGAGACACAGAAATATCCTCATCTTCAATCAAATGCAATTTTTAAAAATGGAGTACAAGGTTCTTTGAAGTTTTTAGAGCTTAGTGTCTGTAAATGAAAATAAAAACATCACTGGGAGCTCAAAGACATGTTTTACACTTACAAAGTAGCTCTGAGTGAAAACTGGTTCAAGAGAACAAGGCTCTGACTTTTAGGAGGATAAGAATTCGGGGGAGGGCGGGAGATGGGAGGAGACGAGGTCTCTCCCAGAGCTTCCCACATCTCCTGGGATGTCCAACCACCTTCATCTGAAGTAGGTAATATTATCTCGAACTACAGTTTTCAGGAACTAAGGATCAAGGTGAGATGGGTTAAGGCTGAGTACAGCCTTGTTGGAAGCTTAGTGTTCTGTTGAAAACTCCCACTTACCGAGGGACACACAGTTCAAAGTAATCTCTCACTCAGCCCCTTCTGAAATCTTTTCCTCTGCTGTATATCCCGAGATTTCCCCCTCATGTCTTCATAGTAAATCTTACTCTGTAGATTTACTGTCTGCATAGCAAAACCTTGGACATACGTTACTCAAGTTAATTCGCAGGCACCCAAACGGAAGACTTTACTCCGCTTTCTCCCTCCCATCCCAACCCAATCATGGCATTGGGTAGAATGACCTGTTCAGCTAATCAACATTAAGAAGTTAAGGAGAATAGAAACCAACCAAGGAGACTGAGAAAGAGTGAGAAGCAATGTCACTGAAAATCAAAGAAACGGTGGGACCTTGAAAGTAATTGAGGGAGAGGAGAAGTGCTCCAACAAGGAGGTTATGTTGAATGCTGTCGTCAAGTATTCAGAATTCTGCTGAGAGTTCAGAAAAATTAAAGTGAGAGAAGTGACCTATGAATGTTGTGATTTGACAAGAACCATTACAATGGTGTGGTGAAAACCAAAGTCCAATTGAAATGGATTGAAGAGAATGCAATTGAGAAAACAGAGACAGCATTTGTAGGTAGGTGTTTCAAGAAGTTTTTGCTAAGAATGGGGAGCTGGAGGAAGATGTGGGAATAAAGGGAACATCTCTTGAAAATTATATATGCTGATGGAAACAACTGAGAATAAGGGAGATATAGACAAAGCAAGAGAAAGAAGAGAGAAAGGATAATTACAAAGGCTATATTGCTGAGAAAGAAGTTGGTCCTTGATAGGCGGAAGCATACCTCCAAACAGCAGGAGTGAAGACAAGGGAATGGATGCTGCCTGGCTGGCGGATTTGGTGGTGGGAGGATGAAGAAGTTACCACCTCAGTTTTCTCTTAATTCTCCACAAACAAACTCTGTAACAACCCAAGTATCTCTCTGCTGAGCTATTGGAGAAAATCCTTTTGGGTCTGTTTGTTCCCCTCCTCCTGTCAAAGATAAAGCAGGAAAGTGAGAAATTACAAAGGGTTGATAACAGGCAAATGCTGTATCTGCATCTGCTCAGTGGTAATTATCTGCCCACAGTGACTGGAAGACAGAAGCCATATCCTGACTGATGATGATTACATTTCAAATGAATGGCTTTCAAGTCCCGTGGAAAGCATTCCTGAGTTGTAGGAGATACATGTATATCTCAAAGGTACAGAGAAAGAATTCACATTTATAAGCCCTTTTTAGTAAGTGCTCTAAGAAACACAAGTTAAGAGCTTATGTCTGGTATTGGCTAAAACAAACTACATTTGGGAGGCAGACTTGAGCTTTCTCAGGAAAGAGAGTTTAAGAGGGGCTAGGGCCATCCTAGGGGCAAGGCCGTGAGCTGTTAGAACCTATTTTAGCTAAGGCTTTTAATGTTGGGAAAAGGTAATGGACAAAGTCATCTGTGATAAGCCAAGGCCGAGGCCTAGTTGAGAAAAGGGCTCCAAGGGTCCTGCCTAGAAGTCGGTCAAGGACAGAATCTTTGTCACTCTCCACCTCTTAACTCTCTTTCAGGGAGATGGGATCACACCCTCTTTTAATGTTTAACTAAAAGAAAAACTTGCATGTTCTTCCCCTTTATCCAGCCAAAGTGATGTCTTGCTTCTGAACTAATAGCATCTAGTACAGTACTTCTCATATGGAAGGCTATTGTTGTACCTCTTAGCAAATTTTATTGTCTCATTTCAACATGTATGTCTCACACATTTGTCTTGGCTACCTGACGAGGTCACAATTTCCTAGAGGAACGTGGGCTACTGCCTCTGACGTCTTTTTACAATTCATGGTTCTGTTCAGCACTTGATTACATGGAAAGGACTCGATGCAAGTCACAGGGTACCCACACACCTTCATTCATTCTAAAAAATTTTAATGAGTACTCTCTATATGCATATCATTTTTCCAAGTTCAATAAGACCCAGCCACAACTTATACTCTTGGCTCCCACATTTTCCCCATCAGAGTCCTGCAAGACACTAGAGAGCTCAAATACACATTTGCCTTGAAACTTTCAAAAATCGAACCCTGTAGAAACCAGTCTGTAAGACAATAATAGATGTGTGTCAGGTACTACACCATTTAGATGTTCATTATTAAAGAATCCCTGAAAGGCCAACAATCATAGGCTCACACTCAGGTATATTAAGTGGCCACAACCACAGTGAAACATCACTCACACCCTCAAGGATAGCCACGATCAAAAAGTCAGACAATAGTAAGTGTTGGCGAGAATGTGAAGAAACGTGGACACTTATACACTGCTGGTGGAAATATAAAATGGTGCAGCCACTTTGGAAAATAGTTGGACAGTTTCTGAAATGTTTAAACATAGAGTTGCTATATGATCCAGCAATTCCACTCCTAGGTATGTATGTAGTCAATAGAATTGAAAACATATGTCTACGTAAAAACTAGAACATAGCAGTATTATTCGTAGTAGCCAAAAAGTAGAAGAAATCAAAATTTCTATCAACTGAATGAATAAACATTATTGTACTGTATAGATATTCTCATACAGTGGAATAACTCATCAGCAATAAAAAGGAGTGAGGTACTGATACATGGCTAAACCTAAAAAATATCATGCTCACTGACAGAAGCCAGACATAAAACGTTACACATTGTATGATTACACTTACATGCATGTCCAGAGTAGGCAAATTTATAGGCAGAAAGCTGATGAGTGTTTGCTGGGGTGTGGGGCTTGGGGTGTGTAATGACTGAAGGATATTGGGGGAGGGCGTGATAACTAATTAGTATGGATTTTTTGAGGTAATAAAAATGTTCCAAAATTAGATAGTTGTACATATCTGTGAACATAATAAAAACCATTAAATGGTACACTTCAAATGAGTAATTGCTTGGTGTGTGAGGTATATCTCAATAAAGTTAGAAAAAAGAGAAAAGAAAAGTCATGCAACCAATTATTTCAACTACCAAGAGACTGAGGATCCCAAACGTTATTTCAGGCGACCAACAAAGTAATATCGTTTATGGGCAAGCATCCGTTTCCATGCATAAAATGTCAAACATGGAGCAGTGCATCGCTTGGTGAAGCGCGAACATTCAGTGTTTAAGGGCAGATCGGAAGCTGACCTCGGCGAGCACCTGGGCCGCCTCCGGTCACCGGGCGCCCCTCCTCCGGGCCTGAGTCACCGCGCCGGAGTCCCCACGCGAAGATGCGGTGAGTGCGGCCGGGACGCCGCGGGCCCTGGGGCGCAGCGTCGGGCTCTCGGCCGCCGAGTGGCGCCGCACGGAAAGCTGGGCCGGCAGCCTCGCTCGCCTCCCGGCCGGCACACCGCAGACCAGCTCCTTCTGGGCGGGCGGCAGCTGGTCGGAGCCGCGCGTCCTGGCCGCGCCCGCCCGCCCTCCATGGCGTTTATCCGGAAGAAGCAGCAGGAGCAGCAGCTGCAGCTCTACTCCAAAGAGAGGTGAGCGCCCGGCCCGGGACGGCGCGGAGGGCCGGGGCCGCGGTCGGCGGCGAGGGTAGGCGTGGGGCTGCCGGCAGGACTGCGCAGGGACCGGCCCGTGTGGCGCCGACTCGGAGGCCGCGGCCGCCAGCACGTTCGGCGCCCAGGCCGGGGGCCGCGGTCAGTGCCCGGAGTTAAGGTCAGAGCCCGGGGGCCTGGTAGGGGCCTGAGACCGCCGGGGCCTGGACGGGCCCGGTGGGCTGCTGGGATCCCGGCTGCCGCGCCAGGCTCACCCGGAAGAGGCCGCGCGGGGTCGGGGCGGACTCTTCTCCCGGGCGTCCAGCCCGGGAGCGCGGCGACGTCCTCCTGCGCGCGAGCCCTGGCGTTCTTTGGGGGCGAATTGCGGGGGGTGTGAAGCGAGGTCGGCGAGCACCCCCTCTTTCTCACCTTGGCTGCCCCCCACCCGGCGCTCTCCCACCCCAGGGAACCGACGTCGATCGTACTTGGCCGGGAGCCGAGGGGCTCCAGGCGGGCCACTGGCTCGTCAGCGACCCCAGAGCCTGCACCGGGGTCGGGGAGGTGGATGGGGCAGCGGGGGCGCGGGGGGCTCTAGATGCCGATGCTTCACACACCGAGCCTTCTTTCTGACAACTTCAACTTTTTCAGACGTAAAGCAGATGCTCCCGTGGGCCTGAAGGAGGGCCACAAACAAGGCCTTATTCTGGGAAAGCCAGGGTCCAATCCCCCAAATGTTTTCTACCAAGCAGTGAACCCTACTATACGTGTCATTGAAGCCTTTGCATTCGAAAGCTTGGTGGGGCACTGCAGTCACCACCTGTAACCCTGGAGGAACTTGGGGTCCCAGGAGAAGCTAAAGTAGTCCCAGGGCAGTGCCCTCTCAGAGTTTCTGATCCTCAGTCTCCAGGGGAAGTGCCTCACAAGAAAGCTCACTTCTGCCCCAGCTATCCATCCCAATGCATGTATGGTGACCGAAGCAACTTGCTGATTGATCCTGGGCCTGGGGTCCCAGGTGGCAGGAGGAACTGGGGCTGAATTATTTTACACATACTGTTTTAGTTGTGGGAGCTAGTTATGTCGGAGTGCAGCTAACCTGTCATGTTGTGTGATCGGTGGACACCAACAAAGCAGCTCATACGAGCAAACACAAGTGTAGACTTCAAGGTCTGTGTGATCTTGCAGCATCCACGCTTGTTTTATAGGTGTTGACTGGACCTGTTTTGTCCGAACATTAATATCCCTTTCTAATCTCTACTGTTGGCCTGGCCATCGTGTCCATAGTTTGAAATTTTGTTTCACTAGTGTAGGAAAGGAGATAAGATATTCCAAAAAAAAAAAAAAAAAGTCTTGAATGTGGCTTCCAAGAACGTTTTTAGCAGTATGATTAGGTTTTAGCCACAGAAAATCTTGCTTGTTCAATAATAACTGGGCTGTAAAGTACTCACACTTGTAGAGGCTCTTCTGACTTCATTCCTACTGCTCCCTTCAAGTAGAAAGAGCTTGAGCAGAGTTTCTTTTTCTGTACCAGCAACGTTAGAACATGATGGTATTCTGTGTTAAATAGATGAATGTTCAAATTTTACATTGTATGAACTTTGAAACACTTGAATTGCCATCCTGTTCTATGATCTAAGAGTCACTTATAACAATTCCATTGCCTCACTGATACAGAGGAAAACCCATTTTCTTTAGATCTGCCAGTTATTTTGGTGGCAATAATTTGTGTTGAATTTGGTTGGCTCGTACAGCTCTGCAATGTCACAAGAGTCTGCACTTACATTTCTGTGTACAGTCTGCTTTGTTGGTATTCACTAATCAGACAACACGACAGGCTAGCAGCACTCTCAATGTACGAGCTAGCTCTCACAACCAAAACATTTACATCAGGCAGGAGGCAGCAACTGCTCCTGAAAATGTTAGTACCACATATTTTGTGTTTATCTGAAACCTACTTGCTGACTGCCCAAATTCTTTAATGTTCTCTGCCCCTTGACTTTGCACCTTCGAGATGGGCAAACTTGAACCAGGACGGATGGTGTCCATAGAATCCGTTTGAGTGACAAAAATCTGTCTCACAATCAGATGTGGGCTAAAATCAAGCAGTCTCTCTATAGATCTTAGAATTCATTCTGAAAGACAAGAATATTTTAGCCAACTTTGTTCAGTCCCGAGTTTACCATTTTCGCGCAGATTTTTCCTGGCTAAATCCTTTGGTGTCAATTATCGCTAATTAGCAAAATGATTGATATGGCTCATTGGCTTAGGCATATGTCCAAGGGAACTGTTACTTTCCTTGGGACTATTTTCATGAAAAGGCCTCACCTCTTCACACTTGTAAGTTCATTGGTCCCTGTCATGCTGCTTTAGAGATTTTAGATTTCTACTGCTACCAAATAATGACCCCAGAAAAGGAGAAACTTGAAGTTAGTGCATACTTCCTTTACTGTTAAGTTGATGCTAGAGCATTTCAAGTAAGTGAAATTTCTACAAAGTAGAAGCGGAGAGACTGGGAGATTCTTGAATTGGTGGCGTACATCAAGGTGGTGGCAGAAGAAATGGAGAAAAGTGGATGGATTTCAGATGTTTTTAGGAGGTAGCATTGACAGATCTTGGTGTGATGGATTGGGTGTAGGAGGTAACAGGAAGAATCTCAGCTATAGTTGTCAGAGGAGCAACAAATAATCTTTTAGGATAAGTATATCCTGTGCAATATTTGATATAAGTATGCATATATTTATATTGAAATGTTTTTGTAATTTATCTGAAAGTCACATTTAACTAGGTGTCTTCCATTTTTATTAGCTAAACGTGGCAATCATACTCTCAGGTTTCTGGTGTGAACAACTGTGATGCTATTTATTGGTGATGTTTATGAAGAATTACTTTGGTAATTTTCAGTATTAGAAAGTAAAGAGATACTTGGCCATTCAAATTAAGTGTATACTAGTATCCTGGTTAAGATTTAGATTGTAGGAACCATATTGATTTTACTTTAAAAAAAAAAGTTCCATGCAGGTGTTAATGAAGATAAAGCAGAAAATTTTTAAAAAGACCATTCACATATCTTCCTTTAAAAATTTTTGGACATGGCAGATGTTTACAGTGGGTTAGCAGATAAGGATATTCTACAAACTGCTGCTATTTAAGATATTTCTATTTTAGCCCTGGTTGGTGTGGCTGAGTGAATTGAGCACTGGCCTGCAAACCAAGGGGTTGCTGGTTTGATTCCTAGTCAGGGCACATGCCTGGGTTGCAGGCCAGGTCCCCAGTAGGGGGTGCTCTAGAGGCAACCACACATTGATGTTTCTTTGCCTCTCTCCCACCCTTCCCCTCTGTCTGAAAATAAATAAGTAAAATATTTTTTAAAAGATATTTCTATTTTAAGATTTAAAAATAGGAAATTGTTAAATGATTTTTATCTTTACATCTAGAAGTGGTATGGGGGGACTCAAGCTCTTTTCTTCTTGGGTGATATATAAATTTGGATAGTTGAGACATGTTCCCACCAGGTGAGAGTCACAGTTTTCTCTCTGTAAAGTCATAGAACAGATTACCTAGCTATGGCTTGTTAACTGCCATTCCAGGATAAAACATTAGTGATCATGAATTCTGTATTGGGCACACATATTATGTGAATAGTTTTACAGGCATTTCTAAGACTTCAGCTTTTCTTCAAACATTCCATGTGTGTGATTCTCATGGTTATGCTGATATTAAATTTCTTGGCTGATATCAAATAGCTTCTACTTCATATGTTTATTTTATCAGTTGATTCTGTATTCATTATACTAAAAATAGTTGTGAGGAAGCAAAGTGATTTGTTATATTCCTGTTTAATCTTTCATTTCTAAAACTGAACATCCTATTTTTAATATCTCCATGGGATATACCAAGTAATGGAAACGGAGGTAAATTGCAGAATCAGTACTTACTTAGTCAGGACTGCTGATAGGTTGAAAGAAATTACATTATGTTTATTAATTGTGTTTAGATTTTCTATTTCCTTAATGAATTTTTTTTCTGATTGACTTGTCAATTACTGAGAGATGTTTCATGATGCAAACTTTGCCTTGTATTTCTATCAAAGTTTGCTGTATGTATTTTCAGTGTATGTTTAGAATTGATATCTTCTTAGTCAATTGAATTTTTCATCGACGTATAATGACCTCTTCTAGTACTGATTTTTTTCTATTTTGTCTGATGTTAATATAACTATATCAGTTTTCTTTTGATTATTTGCATTATATAGAATTTTTCATTCTTTCACTTTCAACTCTTGTGTGTTCATAGGTTTTAGGCATATTTCTCTGAAAGTTTATAGTTGGACTTTTAAATAATTCATTCTGATAATTTTTGTCTTGACAGATTAGTCCATTTACATTTATTATTATTACAGGTAAATATTTGGATTTTTGCTCTTTTATTTTGTTCTTTAATTTTGACTTATTTTTCCTTAGTTTGAATTAAGACCCCCCCTTGTTCCCTTTCATTTTTCCTGAAGTATATAGAAGGTGTGTGTATATATACACACGTGTGAATATACACACACACATATATTCTGCTTGTTTTTCTAGTGCTTACCCTTGAAACTTTAATGTCTATATTTAATTTAAGGTCTGAAGCCAATCATTCTCTTTACCCTCCTCCCTAATAATATAAGGACCTTAGAATAGTTAACTCCTGTTGCCCCATTCTAAATTATAATTTGTTATTGTGCAGAGTTTTCAATCTATATTTAAACCTACAAATTAGACATTACTTTAGTCCCCCCTTAGTCCCCCCTTAGGCACGGGGGACACATGGTAAGAACTCCAGTGAATGCCTGACACTGCAGGTAATACCAATCCTATATATGCTGTGTTTCTTCATATATATACATACATCTCACAGCTTCTCTTTGGCATACTCAAATTGCCAACATCACTGATCTTGCACTTTGAGAACATTATTAAGCACAGTAAGGGTTATTTGAACATGAGCACTGCAATACCACAACAGTTGGTGTGATAACTGCGACAGCCACCAAGTGACTAGTGGGTGAGAGGACTTGGGCCAAGGGATGATTCACATCCTGAGTGGGACCTAGTGGGAAGGCGTGAGATTTTATCATGCTACTCAGAACAGTGCCACCATTTAAAACTTGTGAATTGTTTATTTCTTGGATTTTCCATGTAATGTTTTTGGACTCCCGTTGACCACTGGTAACTGAGAGCACAGAAAGTGAAACTGCCCACAAGGGGCATCTACTGTATAACCGTCCCATTAAAGCTTCCGTGGTTTTACGTGCACACTTAGTTCAGCATTCATTCTTGCATATCGTATCTTCCCTTTGGAATTACTTTCTCTTTCCTCAAGAATATCCTTTATGGGGGTGTCCAGCCTGTGGCTTGTGGGCAGTATGCAGCCCAGGATGGCTGTGAATGTGGCCCACCACAAAACTGTAAATTTACTTAAAACATTATGATATTTTTTTGTGATTACGTGTCTCAATGTATTTGATGTGTGGCCCAAGACAACTCTTCTTCCAATGTGGCCCACAGATGCCAAAGGTTAGACACCTCTGCTAGAAGTTCCCCTGATGAGGGTCTGATGATGGTATGTTATGTTTGTTTTTGCCTGCCTGAACAGGTCCTCGTGTTACCTTTGTTTTGAAAATCAGTTTTGCTAGATGTATAATCTCTCAACATGTTGAAAATTATGTAAATGCAGGCAGTGTCCAGGGAGTATGCTTGCTGGAGCAGCATTTGAAGGAGGGAACTCAACAGGGAAAAGGCTGGGTAATGGGTATGCCTCACCCCCTATTGTAGCACTGAGCTGCTTTGGTAGGGTCAGGCTTCAGACGCCAGGAGAAACCTGCATCCCACGGAGTGGCCTGGGCTAGGAGCTGCACCGTGATGGGACCTTGTCTTGACATAACCAGCCCAGCTTTTGTGGCTGTGGGCTGGCCTTGCCCCTTTCCTGGCCTTTTTGGGGCCATCCAAGCCTTGCCCTTAGGTCTGTGTGGTGTGGCAGCATGGGACAGTGTTTGGTGTATCGTGTGCCTGGCTAAAGGACCACTGGCCCTTTTTCTGGTATGATTAAGACACTGGGATCCTAGCCTTGTAGCGGACTGGGACTGTTTCCTTTAACCCAAGATCCTAGCAGGTTTCTGTGTAGTTTCGCAGAAGGCCGCCTTCTGTTCTGGGAGACCAGCCTGCAATGAACCCGTATCATTTAAGTCTGATTGTTCCCTGTAATGCCTTCTCTCTGGGTGCTTTAAGATCTCTCTGTAGGGTTTTGAAATAGAGATTTCTTTCTATTCATCTACCTGATTCTGAAACAGTTCTGGAAAAATTTGGAGCCCAGTGTTTAACTCTTGGAATACTGCTTTTTCCTATTCTTTTATGTCTTATAACCACTCTTTAATATTTATTTCTCTGTGCTGTGTTGTAGGGTACTTAAATCTACACTGCAATTTACTAGTTTTCTCTGTAGTTGCTTAATTTTCTGTCTGTTCCATTAGGTTAAGTTTTAACTTCAGTTATTATATTTTAAAATGTCTATTTTTATTTGGGTCATTTTTAAGTGCCTGGTCATTTTTTATTAAAGTATGTTTTTGTTATATTCTGATGCCCTTATATGTTTTAAACTTATTTATTGGAATGATCATATACACAAAACAATCTGTAGCTTTTACAGTTTTGATTATTTTGTTGCTTGTACTAACTT
Organism: Tonatia bakeri; assembly: GCA_004024845.1. Taxonomy (NCBI): domain Eukaryota; kingdom Metazoa; phylum Chordata; class Mammalia; order Chiroptera; family Phyllostomidae; genus Tonatia; species Tonatia bakeri. Next base: position 54,532 of record PVIA01000559.1, read on the forward strand.
CAGTAATTTTGCTTTCTCACTTGCTTTATGATTTTTGATTGTAGCCTCTTGCTCTTTGGAGTGTATGCTTGGGAATTCTTAGAGGCCTGGGTTTAAACTGTATTTTTCCAGAAAGTGTTTGCATTTACTTCCGCCTAGGTCGGGGGGAGGGGGAGAAGTCACATGAGTTTTTCTTGAGTTGTGTTGAGCTACACAGGTCGTGTGAAATCCAGCCCCAAATGTGTGTCAAGGCAGGCTTGTGGCTTCATATTCTCAAGGGAGAATTATTTTGCCCCCAGCCCAGAGCCAGGGTCCTACCCTCTCCCTCTGAGGAAGGTGGGATGACTGGTTCTTCTTTCCATCCTTAAAGGCTGTTACCTTTAGGGATTCTAGCTTTTCTAAATTCGTCCCCTGAACCCCTAGCCCTCCCCGACTGGATGACCATCCCCTCAAGGCACATGGACCTAATCAGTTCAGGCTCTAGACCACTCAAAGAGTTGGGCAAAGCCCCAGGGGAAAAGACTGCTCCAACGCCTAACTTCTTTGTTTCTCTCTTCGGGGATTTTCTCTTACTTCTTCATCACCTCAGCCAAGCACTTGAAAAGTTTATCCAGCAGTTTTAGAGGAACTGCACTGAGACTGTTTTTCTGGATATCTAATCCGCCAAATGTTTGAGAAAGAAATTCCTGCTGATTCCTGAAGTGTAGGTTTATTTAATAAGCCTATAAACCCACTGGTTTAAGAAGGGACTTTTGAGGTAATGTAGTCTATCTCTCCTTCCCTTCAACTTTATAGTTGAGGTCTAAGCAAGTACAATGATTTGCTTAAAAGTCTCAACAGCCAAGTCATGGCTGAACCAAGGCTAAAACAAATCTTTTCTGATCCAAGCCTAGGCTCTCTTTGATGATAACAGGATGCTTCTTTTTTAAATGCTAGCACTACTTAATTTTATAGTGATACACTCTGAAATTCAGAATATGCGAGAATGATCAGAAGCCTGATTTCTGTAGATGTTAGAGTCTTGTTTTTCCAGGTGTGGTCAAGGGCCTGCAGCTTCAGCGTGGCCTCCGAACTCATCTCAGGCTCCACTGAGATCTGCTACATCCGCCTGCATCTGCGCATCCCCAGATAGTTAGTTACATGCCCTCTGAAGTGTGAGAAGCAGTGCTCTAGATAACAGTCATTAAGCATTTACATTGATTTCTTTTGTTTACTGTTTTGGTTCCTTAAAACTATACTTCCCTCTTCATTTTGATAGTGTAGTGAGAGCTTCTGAAAAGGTTCTCCCCAGGGCTTTTTCCTTGATGAGGACACTGAAAGGCTTTGAGAGCATGGGTGATATTTTTGCCATTTATTCTTATAGTGAGACTTGAATATAGAAACATGCCTTTCAGATTGCTTCAGTGAAAGTGGTTTTGATGTCTGCACCTTGGAAAATAACTGCATCTCATATAGTCAGAGAAGAATGTAATTTCCTAGGTTCTGGCCCAGTGATAGAGAGAGCTTTAAACTTATCCCATGCAAAGGGACCAAAAGGCCACGTGAGCCCTGGCCATTGCAGCTCAGTTAGTAAGGCATCCTTCCGCAAAGCGAAAAGTTGCCAGTTGGATTCTTGGTCAGGGCACATGCCTGGGTTGCAGGTTTGGTCCCTGGACGGGGCACATGCGATTGGCAATGATTGATGTTTCTCATGTCATTGTTTCTCTTCCTCTTTTTCTCCCTCCCTTGCCCTCTCTCTAAAATAAAATAAAATAAATATTAAAAATTAAAAAGGCTAGATGAACTAGTGAAATTGATTACACTGGAGGATAGGCATGTGATGAAATACTAGCTCAGGGGAGGATGGGCTAGTAATTTACTTGAGAAAACAATTGGTTCACGATCTAGAAATAACATTTAGTCACTCAGATGGTGCTATGCAAGTGTATAGAACATGGATAATAAAATCAGTGAAATTTTACTATAAAAGAGGGTAATGTATGTTTTAAGTGTCACTGAAGCTTGTTAGGAAGGGTCTCAAGTTTATCTAGTGCTAAAAAGCTACAGACGTATTCAAAAGGAAAGACCTACTAGGAGGTGAAGCAGTGGGACCTGAATGTCAAGACGATGTATGTCTGCTGGGGAACACATGAACCAGAGGTAGAGGGGAAACAGAGAACTTATTGGAAAGAGGAACAGAGATAACATAGTTGTGTTCATTTCTTACAGGCCACCTAAGTGGGTGGAAAAAAAATGGTAGATCTGTACCTGATGCAGATTGAAAATAGGAAGTGGAAATACAAAAAAAAAATGACAGGAGACCTTACTTAGTCAATGCCTACTGAGCTATAATTACAGTCCTTTGACTTCCCTTGTTGAAGCTTATTTATTTAAAGTAGAGAACTTCAGAGGTTTACATAATTCTAAGTGTTAAAGAGAAATTAACCAAGTAGAAATGGCAGAAACCTTTAGAAAAGTTGATCATATCCAGTTGTTTGTTGTTGAAGTCCTGGAGGATAAAGGAAGATTTTGTCATACATAGAACCCAGATTTTTTGGAAGACAGTTACTGAAAGTTTCAAGGGGAAAAGAGATAAGTGTTACTACAGGGCAGTTCTGGAAAGGGTATTGAAGCAGGAGGTTTGTGTAACTGTTAAAAATATAATTCAGAACATCCAGCGCAACGGTGCTTGGCGAAGAGTTAGAAATCAGACAAGCAGAGAAACACGGACTGGCTGTGTCAGCACCGTCCCTCCGGGCAGCTGGAAAAGGACAGCAAACGAGTGTCGATGAGGGGATGTTACAGACTTGCACAGTTAGCAGCAAGAGACCTACTGAGAAAAAGTGGAATGAAACTCGAAGCCCCAAATGAGTGCTGGTTTTAGAAATGCTGTAGATTAAAGCAGTTTTTAAAGTCCCTAAAGTTGTGTCTAAAACTTGGCGGCCGCCTAGGGCCCAGCCTGGTAGTGTAAAGTTGACTGATGACAGGGGAAGTGGTTTTTATTTTGTGTCCATTAGTGATACTGACCACTAGGCTGAAAGTGACACACAAACTTTCAGAAGATGGGTGAAGATGCAAAGGGTACCCATGTACTTGTGTCTCCTGGCATAAACTCCGGGCAGAGTCTGAGTTTAGAACACCAGAACTCTTTCAGTGATCTAGGAACTTTGAAAGGTGCAGAAAGAACACAAGTAGGTTTAATGCTAGTTCTGGATCACACAGATTGTTTACAGACCACTGGAAGGAGAAGCTGTTGTCACCAGTCTCCAGCGTGAATTTTCACTATGAAGTCTTGTCGTGCTGCCCTTCTCTCTTTTACAGAGTTCTGGCTGGTAGATCAGGAAATGCACTAAATTTAGTTCATCTAAACTTCAGTAGAAAATAAGATTTGTTTTTGTGCTGTCTTAAGCAGATCTGAGACAGGAGAAATGACTGTTCGTGTAGTTAGGTGGAATAATGTTTGTTTGAATGATTCTATTCAGAGGTTGCTGTCACACGTATGATAGGGGAACTTTTCTAGTGATGGATCCTAGGACTGTGTTCTTACCCTATCTGTTTGACATTTTTCCTAATTTTCTCCTTGTTTCAGAGGCCATTGTAGGAAGCTTGCAAAAACTGCCTAATTTAGGTAACTGACTCTCTGGGTGGTCAGGGCACTACAGTCCAGCTTAACCCAAGGGGAGTGTTGGGGTATTCAGAGTAGAAATGGCAGCTGCATGACACTCCCGCCCTTTCCTATGCCTGTGTGCACAGTGTTGCAGAAAATAACTCACACGCGGGAGAGATGGCGGAGCAGGATTCTTTATTATGCGCGGGCTCAGGGGGAAAACCCAAATCCTGAGCCCCAATCTCTAACTTTCCGGGGTTTAAATAGCCTCGGACCCCCTGCCTACGTGGCAAAGCAAGGTTACAGAAGCTAAATGCAGAAGTTAGGCCTGACTCCCTTATATGGGAGACAAAGGAGCAAAGTGGGGGGTCCCAGCACAGAAGCACAGGGTCCTAACACGGAAGTTACAAAGTACAAAGTAGCCTAACATGGGGGTTGCCTGTCACATAGCACCAAGGTAGAGGGCACTTTCTCCCACGGAGCCCCTATTACAGTCCTCCTCAACCCCATGGGGCCTGTTTTACATCTCCAGTCTAGAGAAATGACTGACTAGCAAAATCTTCTGGATCCATGATAAATACTGTTCATTAACAGAGTGTTGAATAATTGCTGAGTGGCCATGAGTGCACAGGTTGCCTGAAATGGACTTATTTTACGTTGTTGGTTGAGTGTTGAACACTGTGCTTTAGAATTCAGGTGACATGAGGATGGGACAGCATCTTTTAGGAAAGTTAAGCTGCTGAATAAGTAAATTTATCTACGGAGAATGCCACCGTGCCTCAGTAAACATGGAATAAACTAAGGAATACCTAGGGGCAGGACCAGGAGCCTTCTTAAAGAAATAATTTATAGTCTGATATACTACTACTGAATGAGATCATAAAATTATGAAAGGGATTAAAAAATGTTAAGACATTGGTAGTACAAAGCGGGCAGGCTGCGTGGAGGGGGCGGGAAGGTGTGCAAGGTAGCACCTAGCCAGTGATTTGCTCAGGATTTCTCCAGGGGTGGAGGCACCTGGGCAGGGTAGGGGAGGGGTTCTTCCTCTCTGCTGCTCTTCCTCCTCTGTGTCCTGGGATCCGGAGCCCCGCCCCTTCCTTCCCAGCTTCTTCTGGGGGCGGGGTGGGGAGCCCCACCTGGTTCCCTGATACAGTGTTGGACCCTGAAGAGGAGAGCCAGGTCAAGCGGAGTCAGCATCTCTGGGAAGCCTCCTCCTTAGCTATGTGTTTTGCTCAAGGAACATTTGGGAAACAGTTCAGTCTGTAGGACTGGATTTCTTTTTCAGAAGGATAACATTGCCAGGAAATTTGAATGTTGCTCTTCAAGTTTGGGATATGGGAAGGCAGACAGTAGGAGGCAAGAGGTTGGATAAATAATACATCTATGGAGCACAGGGAATCCTCTTGGTATATGGTGTTACAGATTATCACAGCTTAGAATTTTAGAAGACTGGTGTGCCGTGGTGAAGGAAGTGCGTGAGGTGTCAGAAACGCAGCCACTGATTGCCTTGGTGGGCAATAAAAATACAGCTTTCCTGGAGTAAACAAATTGCTTGAGGAGAAAATCCCCAAAGATGCGTACAGGCTTTCAGTAACAGTTTTGGTGAGTGACACACGCAGCTGCTCTGCCGGTTTGGCCGGTCCCGCTGAGAAAGTGGGCATGAGCTCCAGTGTGCCGTCACACAGAAGGTTGCACGTGTGAGAGGAAGAGATTGCAGATGGGCATTTTCCTGAGTATTACTTACTGCAAAATCTGTCACCGGCCCAATCTCATGTGACCATGTAATGAAAGATGTCATGATTTGTGTTTCTGAGTTGGTGTTACATGAGTATGGTAGTGTGCATTCATTTTTTTGGGGGGGGGTATAAAATTATTGGGTTGGCCAAAAAGTTCATTTGGTTTTTCTCCTAAGATGGCTTTAGTAGTACTTAGTTGTCTTTAACTCCATTCAAAATAATTCTGTTAGATTGTACTGTGACAGCTGTCATATCAGCATTCATTTTTTAAAAAATAGATCAAAATTGGTGAATTTTTGCCTAGACATTTTAATATTGAAGATGGAAGAAAATAAGCAACATTTTGGCATTTTTGCTTTATTCAAGTAAGGTGAAAACACAGCTAAAACACAAAAAAAGATTTCTGCAGTATATGGAGAAGGTGCTGTGACTGATCGACTGTGTCGAAAGTGGTTTGTGAAGCTCTGTGCTGGAGGTTCTCACTGGATGGTGCTCCACGGCCGGCAGCCCAGTTGAAGTTGATAGTGATCAAATCGGGACATTGAGAACAATCAACACTTATACCACATGGGAGATAGCCAACACCCTCACAATGTCCAAATCAATAAAGTTATTGGTGAAAATGAAAAATGTCTTTTATTTTACAGTAAAAATCATGCAGACTTTTTGGCCAATGCAAAATATTTTTAAAAATTTAAAGCGTGGAATCTTTTGTGCATAGAATATAGTTTGAAAAATCATTGTTCAAAATGCATAAATCTTTATTATGATTTTTACATACAAATTTTTAAAACAGGTATAACTGAATACTTCAGTGAAAAAAATAACCTCGGAAAATTTGCATAATCCTTTAATTTTGAATAAAATGACTTTGTTTTATCCCTTCACCATATTTTATATTGCTTACAAAATATGTGTATTGATCAATTAATGCAGATATAATTCATTTACCAAAATAATGATTCTTGTTCTAGAATAGTTCCTATAATTACATTATTATTGTGGGAAGAATCATGTAACAGATTTACCATTTTGACCATTTTAAGTGTACAGCACAGCAGTGTTAAGTGTGTTTGCATTGCTGCACGGCAGATCTCTAGAACCATTTCCTCTTGCAAAACTGAAGCTCTGTGCCTGCTGAACAACAGTGCCCCCTTTCCCCTACTCCCAGCTCCTGGCAGCCACCATTCTATCTTCTCTCAGAGTCTGACTACTGTAGATACGTCATGTAAGTGGAGTCATGTAGTATTTGTCTTTTCGTGACTGTCCTGTTTCACCTAGCATGATGCCTTTACGGTTCATCTGTGTCGTAGCACAGGACAGGATTTTCTTCTTTTTAGAGGCTGAATAATAGTCCATTTTTTATACATACCACATTTTCTTCATTCATTCATCTGTGCGTAGATGTTTAGGTTGCTTCCACATCTTGGCTATTGTGAGTAATGTTGCAACGAACATGGACATGCAAATGTCTGTTTGAGATCCTGTTTTTATTTCTTTCGGTATATACCCAGAATTGGGACTGATGGATCATATGGGAGATCTAAGTTTAATTTTTTGAGGAACCTCTATACTGTTTTATGAAGCAGCTACACCATTTCACAATCCACCAACAGTATGCAAGAGTTCCAACTTCTCTGTGTCCTTGTCAACATTTGTTATTTTCTGTTTTTTTTCTTTTAATAGTGTGTGAGGTAATATCTCATTGTAGTTTTGATTTGCATTTTTCTGATGATTAGTAATGTTGAGCATCTTTTCATATACTTTTTTGGCCATTTGGATATCTTTGGACAAATGTCTGCGTAAGTCTTGCCCATTTTTTAATTGGGTTAAATTTCGTGTTGTTAAGTTCTGTATATAATCTGGGTGTTAAATCCTTATCAGATATATGGTTTTCAGATATTTTTCCATTTTTGTAGGTTGCCTTCTCATTCTGTGGATTTTTTGTTTGTTTTTGTTTGCTGCACAGAGTTTTTTAGTTGATTAGTCACATTTGTCTGTTTTTGCTTTTGTTGCCTGTACTATTGGTTAATATTCAAGAAATCATTGCCAAATTCAGTGTCAGGGAGCTTCCCCCTATGTTTTCTTCTAGGATTTTTATGGTTTCAGGTCTTCAATTTAGGTCTCTAGTCCATTTGAGTTAATTTTTGTATACGGTGTAAAACAATGGTCCAACTTCATTTTAATTTTTTGCGAGTGGATATCCAGTTTCCCAACACCTTTTGTTGAAGCAACTATTCTTTCCCTGTTGTGTGGCCTTGGAACCTTTGTTGAAGATCATTTGGCCACAGATGCGAGGGTTTATTCCTGAGCTATTCTGTTCCATTGGTCTGTATGTCTGTCTTTATGCCAGTACCACAGTTGTTTGGAAACAATAGTTTTATAATATGTTTTAAAATCAGGAACGGTGATGCTTCTAGCTTGGTTTCTCTTTTTCAATTTTTTTGGCTATTTGATTTCATATGAATTTTAGGTTTTTTAATTCTTCAATAAATGCCATTGAGATTTTGATAAGAGATCGCATTGAATCTATAAATTGCTTTTGGTAGTCTGGATATTTTAACAATATTGAGGGTAGGATTATATTTTAATACTGTGGAAGAACTGGTTGTCTGTGAAAGCTACTCGAATTTCAAAGCAATAAAATCACACCATTGTCCTGTTGAAGAACGCTTACTTTATTTTACCCTCTCTCTGAGAGAAGGAGCGGGGAGATGGAAAGGGAGGAGGCCGAGCTGCACAGCTCCAGCCCAAGCAAGGGGTTTTGAGTGAGTAAGATATAAACTAGAAGTAAGGGGTGAGGTAGTTTGTAAATATTATCTCTCTGAATTATACCTTTCTGGAAATTGTCTGATATATGAAAAGACTGTTCCTAGCAATCCCAGCTCTTGTGCTTATATTGAAATTCAGAGTGAGTGTTAATAGCGAGCCTTTTACATGGAGCTCTAGCAGGTTAGCCTGTGATTAATTGTTATTCATGTATTTTAAAATGTAGGACAGGCCAATAAAAGTTGTTTGTTAGGATGGTAAACTGGTTCCTGCTGTAATTATTTTTAACTTACGAGTTATCTTTCTTTTGGTTCAGATTTTTTTTTTAATGAGCAATATCTAGTTTCATGGATGAAATTTCTTCTTTGTAAGGATATTCATTGTGGTCTTTTAATTTCCTTCTGCATTGTCTGCAGTCAAGTGGCTTCTGCTTGTTTTGGTCTGGTTCTCTCATGTTAGAGCTCGGTGATCTTCAGTTGGCCACTTGTGCTTCAGTGTGAAGTGTGTAATTCTCGGTCACTGTGGGCAGGCCTTCTGTGTTGGGCTTCTCTGTGGGGTGATGTTGTAGAGACCCAGCTCTTTAAAAAACTCATAGGTCTTTTCTCTCTAGCTATTTAGTTTTTTTCCAAAAATAATCCAACAGACTATTGTTGGAAGTGGTACATGTCTTCCTGCATTTTGCTTCATCACCCTCTCTTTGCTCCGTAGCCCTGCTCTCCCCTGTACTTGATGTCTAGTTTGGAGCCTCTTGTTCAGTTTTTACATAGAAAAACCATGTACCAGAGTGAAATGGGGATAACCATCTGGGGAGGAATCTAGGCCACTGACCTCATTCAGGCTTTCAGTCATCCACCTCTGCTCCATCCCTGCCTTCTTAGGACCTGCGACCTGGAATCGTGGACTCTCTGGCAGTGCTGTGACCTGTGTTGCTTTCCTCCTCGTTGGTACTTTCTCTGGAGGCACTGCTGTTCTGGTTTCAGGTCACTCCTAACTCCTCCCATGTGCTCTACATTAGTGACAGATTTATTGATATCTCTCTTCTGCTTGTATGTCCCTGCAATTTTCTTTGTCCCTGGGTTTTACCATTTAAAAAATATTTTTGTTGCCTTTTTAGTGCTGTCTCCAGAGGAAGCAGAAATAAACATATGTTTAATCTGCCATATTTAATCTAAATGTCTTCCTCCCTCCATCGCACACCAGAACTTCAAGACCCATCTCAAGCTGCACACTTTTCAGGAAAGCTTCTGCCCATGACTCTGGATGCTGTTGATGTTTCCTGCTTCTTACCCTAGAATAGACACACTTGTTTGCAGTTCTTTGTCTGTTTGTTTCTTCTTTATAAAGTTTTAAGAAGTGTATTTCAATCCCATTTAGTTCAACTTATTTATTTACTAAACACCCTTTGTGTGCAAAACATTGCTTTGGTTGTTACAGGGGACATTGTGGGAGTAGCAGGATTTACTCAGTTAACCGAAGGAGTTGCCACGGGAGGGGGTGGGTGTGGTGGGAAAGGGGGTGGGGGATACGGTCAGGACTCCGCAGGTGGGAAAGCTCCAAACTTGTTCAGGCAAGAATAACTTTTATTTCATGAAATTTGGGGATTTTGTAAAGAAATAATAAATCCACCTGGTAAACAATTTTATGCATTTATTTATTCTTGGCGAAGCCAGCTGGTCTGTCTGTTGTCTCCTCCTCACTGGGTACAGAAGAGTTCCTGGCACACACTTAATAAGCATATGTGCCTAATAAGCGTTTGTTGATTTATTGTATGGAAAAGCACTTTGGGAATGGATGCTTTATATATTCTGCTTTCATATACATTAAGGAAATAAATATGAGGTATTCCTGTCCCCCCCACTTTAGATTTTCCTTGCTCCTGCTTAACTTGGAGGAATACTACTTTGAACAGCATACAGCTCATCATATCCAGCATAAGGGCAGTCAGAGTGAAAGGTAAGGAAGGTTCGTGGGTCTCTATGGACTTTCTATAGTCTGATATTTTTAAAACTGAATGTGTGGTCACAGAGGTTTTTCTCTTTCATATCGGTAAAGTAATGAGAAGAGTGGGGTTTTTAAGTTGCTGTCATACTTCAGGTATTTTCCAAAGCCAAGAATCAGCATGTACTAATTCCTTCAAGGTTGCGAGTGTCTCAGATCAGCTGGCTAGGACTCTGAATCATTCTGTCATTTTTTTCTTGCACTTCTTTTGTACTTACACTTTCAGTTTTTTGGGTCATGGTGTTATACGGTAATGATCATCAAACACAGTGTGGTATAAAAATCAGCACCGTCAGTTTGAACTGGAAGCAACATTTTCTCTATATTTTTATTACTACTTATTACTATAAAAAACAGATTGTTTCTTTAGTCATACCTTTTGAAAGTTATATACAAAAGTATACAATGAAATTTTTATTTAAAATGCCAGCTTGGAATTAACTAAGATGAAAGTGGTTCCAGCAAAAATGTTCCTGCTAATGATTTCCTGTTGGGATGTCACTTCACTATAGGCCCCACTTTGCAACATGCTTTCGTATTAAATGCTTGAATTTTTAGTGTTCTTCAGGATTTGTCCTAAAAGGATCAAAGCCATGTAGTATTTGTTTAAATACAAGCCAAAGTAAAAATGACTTAGCTTTTTGTTTATTATCTTAGGACATTTCTTTCCTTAGCATTCAATCGAATTAAACAATTACTAGTCCTCAAAAGTAGCACCTTGCTTTCTTACATCTGAAATTTTGCTCATATTCATTTCTCTAATTTCATACCTTTTTTCTCTCAACATTCCTGTGTCCTATATCATATTAATGGCTTGCTTAAACTTAAATACATTTGTTTATTATTAAAACACAAATATAAGCTAGCAAACTGAAACTTAGTTTGATGATTTTAAAGTTATTACTAGGGTAAAATGGTACACCCCACGGAAGTGAATTTGGTAATATCTAGCACAATTGCATGTGAATTAACCTATTCATCTAGCAGTGCCACTTCTAGGAAATAATCTCAGATACGCACTGGAAAGTTTGTAAGTGGACATATGTAGATGTTTACTTATTATGGCATTTCTTGACTAGAAACAATCCAGTAGGGAACTGATTGAACAAACCTCGCGAAGTGTGCACAGCGGAGCACCATGCGGCTGTAACGAAGGAATGAGGAAGTTCTGTACTGCAGTGGGGTGATGAGCATATGTTAAATGCAAGAAGCAAAGGGCAAAATACTGTGTATTGTATGCTGTCTTTCACATGAGAAAAAGGGGATTCATTTTTTGTTATATTTTTAGAATTGAAAAAAATTTTAATTATGTATTTTAAGAAGCGTCGGAAAAATAATGTAAAATGAACAATGTAAAAAATCCTTTGAAAATGAAGAATTGCAAACTAAACCATGAACCTTTAGTGTGATGAATCTCTCATTCATTCAACACATACATATTCATCACTGGAGGTAGAAAGCTGAAGAAATACTTTCTGCCCACAAAAGATCAGGGAGTAGTATTCTGTTCTGGTGATGGCCGAAGGAAGGGGGGACAGGACTCAGACTGTAAGACTATATTTCTCAGTGTGATTTTTTTTTTTTTTTAGATACTATAAGTTCCCAACCAGTAGATTTTTTAAACTATATAGAGATGGCAGATATAAATCCAGGAAGTGGAATTAAAAATCTTAAATTCAGCCCTGGCTGGTGTAGCTCAGTGGATTAAGCGCGGGCTGCGAACCAGGCATCGCAGGTTCGATTCCCAGTCAGGGCACATGCCTAGGTTGCAGGCCATGTCTTCCAGCAACCGCACATTGATGTTTCTCTCTCTCTCTCTCTCTCTCTCTCTCCCCCTCCCTTCCCTCTCTAAAAATAAATAAAAATAAAATCTTAAAAAAAAATCTTAAATTCAATATTTGAAGTGATAGTCTAAAATTGCTTATTATTATGGAACAAATTTCTTCCTGAATCATACCCCAAAATCACTGGCAAAAGAGTTGTATGTGCTAAATTCAAACTCAGTTTATTTTTCCATTATGATAAGTAAGAAAGAACTCTCTTACATAGTCAGTTTTATTAGTTATCGAGTTTGCCTTCTGAGTAGTTTTTTAGATGCAGGGACTTAAAAGGACTTGGTGGAGACAGGACTGTTTCTGAATGGTCAGTTCTCCACCCCTTCGTTGCCTTTCCAGTGTGGTCGTGAGTACCAGATGCAGTGACACCAACACGTGCAAGGGACAGTGCCACCAACTGACCCAATTGACAGTGTGTGCAGATTTCGTTAGCCTCTAGCAGAAGAGGGAAATTATTTTGCTTTATTTTCTAACCCTTCATACTCTTTAATTTTTTGGTTCCTCTTTTATTAGTTGATGCTTTCTAGTTAAAATGTAGTATGATCACTTCTGTGGCTTTTGTTAGTGTTTATTAATAATAATCCTTTGTACTTTGATCTCTAGGAGAATCAGAGGCTCCTTAAAAATATGTTCAAAATCAGTTATTTTTGAACCAGATGCAATATCCCAGCCCATCATTAAGGTAAATGCACTGTAAAAATAGAGACATTCCTGTTGTTTGTGTGTATGTTACCTTTGCTTACTTTTATATTTCTCTCTTAATTTTATGCAGATTCCTTTGAGAGATTGTATGAAAATAGGGAAACATGGAGAAAATGCAGCCAATAGACACTTTGCAAAGTATGTCATCATCACTAACTGTTTAATTTTACTTCTACCAAAAATGTGTATATGTTTAATAACTTTTATCTGCATTTTAGGGCAAAATCTGGGGGGATTTCACTCATTTTCAGTCAGGTAAGAGTCACATAGTAAATATTTTGTCCTGACCTGAATGAACATTTCCTGTGTGTGTATGTGTGTGTGTGTTTAAGCATGATTAAATTGTAGAAATCTCAAATTAAGCCATTGAAATAGATGGTTTAAATGCTTTTCAACAATTTAATCACTGAGAAATATATTTTTTGAGAAGATATGATCCCTGCTGAGATCCTCAGTGTTTACTAAGAGTGTGAAGGCTGCGGACTGTGCCTGCAGCTCCAGGAGTCCTGGCCATGTTTGAGGGCTGAGATGACTCGACTGCAGGTGCTCCTGTGGCCTCCTGGCCATTTACTGGATGGAGGCCAGTGGCACGCCACTTAAATGGGTCTCAGCGTGACTCGTGATGACGACCGAGGCAGCGACTCGGGATGCGTAGCTTCGCGCAATTGTGATGCTTGGGGTCATGACTTTTTAGTCATTCCTTATTCACTTGGCATATGTTTATGCACCTAGCACTGTCCTTAATACTGGCAACACAGAGATAAATTAAAACACGGTTTTCTCCTGTCATGTACTTAGTTTGTCTATAGACTTTTGAAAATTTGTAAAGAAAGGAGTAGAGATTATCTACCACTTTCTTTTTGCTCTGGACTTTACCTTCTTCATCTTTAAAATGAGAGGGTTAGAGGAGACCAGCATTGCTTTGGCTACCAGCTAGAGCCCTGGTTCCTTGAAGCGTTCAAAGAAAAATCCTTCCGTGATCAAGTACGTGTAGGAAAAGCTGTGGGAAACAAAGATACACAGATTTCTTTATTTCGAGAGGTGACTCAAAGCCTGCAGGCACAGCAGTGCATCGAGGGGCTCAGGGAGGCTAGTGGTTAGGAGCAGAACGCTCTCCCAGCGGTGTTCAAACCACTGAACCCTCTGGCCATGGCGCACTTTCTTATGTATGCTGAAGATTATGTAATGAAAGCTGGGAGACACCAGATGAGGCGACTTTCCAGGTCTGCATCCACGATTCCATTAATTGTAAGGAAGAACACATTTCACAGGCTACCTTTGACTTTATACTGTTTTAACGGGCACCCATAAAACAGTTATAGCCATCTGTTACTTTGGGGAGGAAACACCATTATTAATAATTCTGGTCTGCCCCTGTACTCTCCTTGTTTCTATAGTATCATTCTACATCATTGTCTTATTCTGGAAGTCTGTGTCTTGAAAGGAAGAAGTACATTTTCAGTTGGAAGTGTGGTTTTCATTATAAAAATATACATTTTGGTAAAACTTTAATAACTTTGGGCTTAGAAATAAAGCCCAAAAAATCCTTCTACTCTTTTAATAGTTTATAGAAGAGGTCTTAACAAACAAATGAAACAAATTCAAGATCAGCTTAACACCAAGGGGTGACTAGACACAAGCTACTCTTTCCCAGTTTTACTTTAAGCTTCCTGGGTATTAAGTACACGACCAAGAAATGTAACTTATATCTTTTTTATTATTTACTAGTTCACAGTGTTTCAGAAACACAATAGCCTCCTCCTGTCCACGGGGGATCATTTGAACATACCCTGTGGATGCCTGAAACCATAAGTAGTCCTGAACCCTGGACATGCCATGTTTTCCCTGCACGTCATACATTTTCACTTGAAGGAGGCCTTCACAGCTTCTCTTTGGCCTGTCGCAACTGCCAGCATCACTACTCTTGTGCTCTGAGGCCACTAGCAGGTGCAATAAGGGCGACTGGAGCACGAGCACTGGGATGCTGTGATGCTCTTCTGACAACCGAGGCGGCTCCTGAGTGCCTGGTGGGTGGGTAGTGTGTGCGGTGTGGACAAGCTGGACAAAGGGGCTGTTCACGCCCGGGCAGTCGGAGAAGGAGGCCATGAGATTTCATCCTGCTTCTCAGAACAGCACACAGTTTAAACATAGGAATTGTTTACTTTTCATTTAATATTTCCAGACCAAGGTTGACTCAGGTATCCGAAACCACGGGAAGTGAAACCATGGACAAGGGACGACTGCTATGCGTTAGGTTCTCTAGGATGTAGAGAGTTTTGCCTCCTAGTTTTCTTTTACTAGTAGTTTAAAGAGGGTGTGTGTGTGTGTGTGTGTGTGTGTGTGTGTGTGTGTGTGTGTGCATGGATAATAGTTTTAACTCATGCACTCAGTAAGTATTGTATTCAAGATTTTAGAGCTATAGGGGGAACAGAATTATCCGAAGCCCCTCTCCCTGTGGATTTTACTTTTCATTGGGGGAAACAGATAAGAAGCAATATCTTCTCTAATGTCAGGTAGTGGTGAATGTCATGAATAAGTGGAAACAGGGCAACAGGATGGACTATGATAAGGGACACGTGCTACTCGAGACAGAATGGTCAGGGGTGCCTCGCTGAGAAGGTCCCACTTGAAGGCACACCACTCCGAAGGCGTGAGGGAGTGAGCCATGCGGTTGTCATGAGAAACGGAGTTTCAGGGGCAGAGTGGCAGGGGTGAGGCCCAGAGACATGAATGTCTGTGGAAGGTGGGAGACACAGTGTGGGAGTGAGGAGAGTGCTAGGAAGACAGGCTAAAGCCGTGGCAGAGACCATGTCATGGAGGGCCTTGTGGGCCACAGTAGGGAGTTAGAGTAAAACCCAGAAGAGAAAAGCCATGGCAGAGCTGACACAGAAGGTGTGGTCTGATTTGTGTGTATCTGTGGATCTCTCTGGAGGCTGAGTAGAGAATCTGCTGTAGGGGCAAGTATGAAAGCAAGGGTGTTCAGAAACCAGGTGTTTCAGACCAGGGTGACAGCTGTAGGAGGGTGAGGGGTGGTCAGTGTCTGGATATATTCTGAATAAAAACCTAACAGATGTGCTGGTAGACTAGTTCCAAGCATAAAGGAAAATAGGAACAAATCCAACTCGGCAGTGCCCTTTATTGTGATAAAGAAGCAGGCAGTGTTTAGAACATGACCTCTCGGAGGAGAAGTCTGGCAGGCCTTCGGAAGCACTCGCCCAGGTTTCAGAGATGCTCAGGATAGAAAGATAAACTGGAAGTCAGCAGTTCCAGACAATTTTTGAAGCCCTGGGCCGGGATGAGGTTTCCCTGAGACTGAGTGTGGCCAGAGAGGCCTGAGGAGACCCTGCAGAGAGCAAAGCGCTCTGTAGCGTAAGAGGTTGGGAAGAGAGCGAGGTTGGAAAGAAGGCAGAGGAGCAGCTGGTGAGGTCAGGGAGACCCAGGAGCAGATGGCTGGGGAGCCACTTGGAAAACTGCGTCAGGCGGAGCTATCAGCCTGTCACGTGCTCTGAGAAACAGTCAAGGAAGTCCTGAGAAGGGACTCTTGGATGTGGCGACGTGGAGATAGCATGCATCTTTTATGACTTCCTCAGGAGTGGTCTTGGCAATGTGGTGTGGGTGAAAACCTCTTCTGGGCCCAAGGGAGAGTGAAGTTGGCTCTTTCAAAGAGTTTTGCCACAAAAAGGAACACAGGAATGGCCAGAGGAGGATGGAGACCATGGAGAGTTTTTTACAGTGTTTGCATCAAATGGGAGAGACTACAGTGTATAATCATGGGGCAGAGTTTTTGGTGGGGGAGGTCCACATTCGTACTCTAGTGCAGGGACTGGTTTCTGAGGGACGGGGACAACCCTCCATCGTAACAGGAGAGAAGGCAGGGAGAGACATACAAGTGTGAGGAGATGGTCGGCCTGGCAGATGGTGGCGCTTGTTTGACATAGGTGCTGACACACAGTGGGAGGCCAGGTGGCCCCGTGCCCATAAGGACACCGAGTGCAGATCACCTCTAGGGAAGAGAAGTTTCTTTTTGTGAATGAATGGATTTCATGCCGTAGTGATTTGTTTTGCTTTTCTAAGTGCCCGTTTTTTAGAAAACGGGCACTTAGATTAGCTTCCTTCACCTGTCTACTTGGTTATTTGATACAAATAATGACATTCATGAAACATCCTAGCTACGTTACTTATCTAGTAATGGTTGATGCTATGTTGCCTTGATGCATCTCTTTTTAATTTAATATTTGTTATTGCAACATCAGAAACTTAAAGCTCTACTACTATTAACATAAGTGCTTTTGGAATTTGGAGATTATGTAACAGTGATTTACATTCAAACTATAATACCTGAACTTAATAGTAATTCATTACTATGAAAATTTTTATTTTACAATTATTGATTTGTCTTTCCCAGGTATATTTCATTAAAGAACACAACATTGTTGCACCATATAAAATAGAAAGAGTAAGTAAACCTTTTCACTTATTCCTACACATTAATATAGTGCTTTTTACAGTAAGACCTTGAGACTCTATTAACATCTTTAATCTGTAATCAAATATAATAGTAATGGGTATTTAAAAGCTTGTTACCTAGCAGTTATAGCAGAATTACCCAAGGGAATCAAATATATTAGTCCAAGAGATTTCAATTACCTTTTGACTTAAAAATATATGTTTAATAGTCCAAAAAAAACTTGAATTACTAAAATAAAAATTGAAATCAGAATGTACATTATTTATAAGATTATTTACTGGATATTGTTGAGAATATGAGTTATAAAATACCCTTATTTGAGAACTCAATAATAAGTCATAAATTCTCTTAACTGGATAGGAGTAGACGTGAGTACGGCGTCTGGTTTTCCAGGACTTGTCAAGTAAGCATAGACATTACGTTTAGTCATTCGGTGCTTTATTTTGTTCTTTATGTTTCAGCTTAATGGATAGTAAAGGGATAATTCTAGTAAAGGGATAGTAAAGAGAATCTTCACAGGACCTAGACAGGGCTAGTGCTCCTTATAATGATACCTCTGTGAATTAGCAGCAGTCACCCTCTCTAGGGAAATACAGTCTCATGGGCCAGATCTCAATCCCAGTTCAGGTGCGTGCAGCTGCTCAGCCAGCAGCCTGTGGAGTGCACACACTACCTGCCCTTGCCCATGGGTTTTATGTACAAGAAACTGCTGCATGCACCGCTTAGTCAGAAACTAAATACTGAAATGTAATTGCTCTCAGATGGTGCTGTTGGCATTTTGGGCAGGCTGGTTCTATATTGTATGGGGCTGTCCTTATTACAGCCTGTTCCCACCCACTGAACACCCTAATACACTGTCCCCCGTTGTGTGGAACACCTCCACAGTCCGCCCCCCAAGTTGAGAACCACTTGTTCTCAACTCTCCCCCTGAAGGCTCTCCTGATGGCGTCCTGAAGTGCAAAGCTGCACTTGGTTCATGCAAAAATTATGTAAAAGGAAATGAACAAGATTGCCTGAAGCAAAGAAAAAGTCTCTTGTTCCAATGTGAATTGGAAAACCAAAGGATTCTCAGTTTTCAAAAGGCTCAGGGGTGGGCAGATTGGGACATCACTGATGATGATGAGTTGCCAGGTGGGGAAGCCGCAGACCCTTGTTTTCTCTCATGGAGGCACTTCAACAACCGTACATGGACTGTTTCCTCTGTAAGAAATCTGAAAACCAATTAAGAGCCTGCTGTACTCCAGGTTAGCAGAAAATCAGCCTCAGCCTCACTGAAGCTAGTGGGAAAATTCCTGGCCTCCCCCGCAACACACTGCCATATGACTAGGGGGACACTCCTGGCTCTGAACTTCTCCCTGGGGAGGGAAAGAAAACCCTGGACCATATGTCCAATATTCTGACTTTTGGGGGCATCTGACTTTCAGAGCCAGCTGCCTGAGGGACTGGCTCTGTCTCGCCTACCTTGGAGCTTTGACAGGACCCCACCCACACGAGATGCCTGAGGACCACCAAAAGCAAGAAAGAGCAGGGCCTCATGCTGCAGCTCCAGAGGAGCTGTGGTACAGCAGACAGCAGCCGGGGCAGCTAAGCAGACTCCCTCAGGGGAAAGAGAAGAGAAGAGCATGTGACAAACAAAACTAACCATCACAGCGTATAAGCACCTAGCCTCAATATGGGCACCTGAACAGGTGAAGCAAACACTGACAGAATTGGAGGGAGAAGTCGGCAGCAACACAGTAATAGTAGGAGACTTCATACCCCACCTTCAATAATGGACAGCGCATCCAGACAGAAGATTAATTAGGAAGCAAAGGACCTAACACTGTAGACCAAATGGACCCGACAGACACAGAGAACACTCCCCGACAGCGGCGGAGCACACCTTCTTCTTAGTTGTGCATGGAACAGTCTTCAGGGCTGGTCACATGTTAGGTCACAAAACAAATCGTACTGACTTTAAGAAGATTGAAATCATGCCAATTCTTTTGCAACCACAGTGAAATAAAACTAGAAATCTATCGCAGAAAGCAAATTCACAAGGATGTGGAAATTAACACTCTTGAACAACCAGTGAGTCAGAGGAGAAATATAAAGGGAAATTGTAAAATATCACAAGACAAACACAATATACCAAAACAGTAGGATGCAGCAAAAGCAGTACTAAGAGGGAAGTTTATAGTGATATGTACCTATAATAAAAAAGAAGAATGATCTTAAATTTTAAAACCAAGGCTGTACACCTGGAGGAACTAAAGAGAACGGCAAACTAAGCCCAAAGTCAGCAGAAGCAAGAACGTAACAAATAGAGCAGTAACCCCACAGGCTCTGCTCCCTGGAGCTCCAGGGAGGACACACCAGGCGGATTCACACAGCATTCAGCTGGGGAATTGCTGATGCTCTTCAAGGAATGAGTTTTGACGTGCTCCTTTTCTTCTTTTGTTTCCATTTCTTTCTCTTTCTGTTCAGGGCGAAATGGAATATGTCTTTGAATTGGATGTTTCAGGGAAAGTGGAGGATGTTGTGGAGACGTTGCTTCAGGTGAGCCAGTGCCTCGCTCGGGCATGTACTAGGCAGGGAATTCAAAACAAACTTCGGCAGAAACTCCTTTTTCAAATTGTATATTTACACATCTTACTGAAACCCTAATCTCTTTTATAAATATGAATCAGATTTACTTGATTATGTTGAATTTGAAAACTGTATATTAGGAAGAAGCTATACATATATCAGAAGCAATCTTAACTGTTACCAAGTAACAGAATGATTGCTGCTTTTCATTGCTTCTAAGGAAGTATCTTCATCTCATCTGAGAGAAAAAATAAATTCATGTATATTTATAATGTTGTAGCTTCACAGAGCATCCTGCCTTGACAAACTAGGGGACCAGACTGCTATGGTAAGAGTTTCCAAAGATCTGTATCTTTATTATAAATTAACCTGTATTGATTTTTACTTATAAATACTTACATCCATCCTTTTTAAATGATTCTGTTTTAATAGATAACAGCTATTTTGCAATCACGTTTGGCTAGAACATCATTTGACAAAAACAGGTAAGTTTTTAGTGATTTTGTTTACTGGTTGTGAAGGCAGCAGACATCTTCCGTTTGCCTCGCTCAGCGTGTGTAGGACTGAGGTTACCACCTGCCTGCCCCAGCCCTGCTTCTCCTAAAGAACGGCCCCGCCTCTGAGCAGGAGCAGTGTTGGGGCCTCCTCCACTCCTCTCCACCCTAGCGGCTGTCAGGCAGGCCTGTAGACCAGTGCTCTAAGATCTTTCCACACTGCCAGCTTCTGTCTTTTCACATTGGTACTGCCTCAGTCCGGGCCACCATCACCTCCCACTCAGCGCACTGTGACAGATTTCGGCTTGTCTGCCTGACTCCCATCTTCCCTTTGCTAGTCCTTCCCCCACCCCATACCTATTGTATTTTTAAAATATGTTCTTTCTAAAGAAATTATTTAATTGTGTCACTGTCTATTTAAACTCTTCAAGACTTCCCATTGTCTGCAGTGTGAAATCTTAACCTTACTTGGCACACAGTCATTTATGGTCCAGTCCTTGTTCACTGCTTTGAGTCACTGATTGCACTTGAATTCTGTGCTCTTTGCGTTACATGCGGTTCCCGAGGGTGCCCCACGGTCTCTCGCCTCTGGGCCTCAGTACATGCTCCCTCTGCTGAGAGTGCTCAGCCTCCTTCCCCTTTTGCACCTGGCTCACTCTTCCATGTTCTCTGATTTCAGCTTAGCTGTCAGCTTTTCTGGGAAGCCTTTCCTGACCCTTCAAATTGGGATAGCAAATCACCTTCCTGAGGTATCCTGTAAGGACCAAGACACTATATTTTTCCTGGTCTAATATGTTTTTTTATTTTCTTATCTTTTCTAAGAATACAGTGATATTTTCTGAAAACAGTTTTACTTTATTTTTTAATGTTTTATTGTTTATGCTATTACAGTTGTCCCGTTTTTAACCCTTTACTTCCCTCCACCCGGCTTGGCCCCCGCTTCCATAGTCAGCCCCCACACTATGTCTTTGTCCATGGATCCTTCATACGTGTTCTTTGACGAATCCCTTTGCCTTCTTTCAATCAGTCCCCACGCCTCCCCTCCCCTCTTACAGCTGTCAGTCTATTCCGTGATCCCCTCCCTCTGGTTCTATTTTGGTCATTAGTTTATTTCATTCAGTAGATTCCCCTTATAAATGAGGTCATATGGTACTTGTCTTTCACCGGCTGACTTATTTCATGTAGCGTTGTAGTCTCCAGTTCCATCCATGGTGTTGTAAAAGGCAGAGATTCCTTCTTTTTTTTTTTTTTTTTTGCTGTGTAGTATACCAGTGTGTAAATGCACCACAGTTTTTTTATCCACTCATCTACTGGGCAAAGGATTTGAATAGGCACTTCTCCAAGGAGGACATACAGATGGCCCATAGACATATGAAAAGATGCTCAACACCACTAGCCATCAGAGAGATGCAAATTAAAACCACAATGAGATACCACTTCACACCTGCCAAAACAGCTATCATTAATAAATCAACAAACAACAAGTGCTGGCGAGGATGTGAAGAAAAGGGAACCCTAGTGCACTGTTGGGAATGCAGACGGTGCAGCCACTAGTATGAATTTCCTCACAAAATTAAAAATGGAACTACCTTTTTGACCCAGTGATTCCACTACTGAGATTATACCCTAAGAATCCCAAAACATCAATTCAAAAGAATTTATGCACCCCTTTGTTCATAGCAGCACTATTTACATTAGCCAAGATTTGAAAACACTTATACTTTCATATTAACCTGTTCTCTTGTTTGTTTCTTACCTTATGTTAAGTGAGTTTCCTTAAGTGGACTGGGGTTATTTGTCTACACCTTCATCTGCAGTACTACAGTATTAATTACTATAGCTTTATAATTACTGGCCTTGATACGTGGTAGTGCGGGGCCCCATGCCTTACTTCCTTCTTAACTATGTCCTCACTGTTGTCGGTCTTGTGCACTTCTAGATAAATTTAGAATCAGCTTGTTAAAGTCCGTAACAGAAAGCCTGCTCAGATCTTGATTGTAATTATAATGAATGTCTCCGTTTATTCACATCTTCTGTAATGTGTTCCTTACAGTTTTTGTCATACAGTTCTTTTTTGTGCTAGATTTATTCCAAGTACTTTGTATTTTTGATGGTGGTATAAATTCTATCGTAAAATTTTTATTTTCTGTTTATTGTTTATTTAAAGAATGCAGTAGATGTTTTTGTATTCATTTTGTTTTCAGCAGCCCTGCTAAACTTAGTGATCAATTTCATTAACTTTACATGTGGGTTCTTTAATATGTACAGAACCTTATGTATGAATTATTGCAGTCTATTCACCAGATAACATTTTTATTTTAGATTTTTGCATTTGTAATCATTTTAGCTTAGAACAAAGTAGAAAGTGTTGGTTGAATAGATTCATTTAAAGATTATTATGTGCTAGGCTTTTGCTAGAAGCATATGTTTATAAATGAAATTAATTTGTAATATTCTGTTTTATTGCTGTTTTTGTGAAATTTGTGACCCTTAAAACTTGCCCGTAAAGCCACCTGGCCAATGATGTTTCCTGTGTTTATGTGTGCTTCTTTTCTGTTTCGCCTACATGGCACTTGTTCTTGTTTTTATACTGGTAGGGTATATCAGGCGAGTAGATTGCCCTGGAGAATAGCTTCCATTTTAGAAAGGAGAAGGAATAAGAAGAACTAGCTTCTTTGACCTACATAAAATATATGTTTTCTTTTCTTTCCTTTTTTTTGCTGTGCCTATCACTCTTTATTTTTTTGTTGTATTTTTTCCGTTACCATTTATCCCCCCATACCCTCTTCCACCTCCACCCACTCCTGGCCATCACCACCCTGTGGTCCATGTCCATGAGTCCTTTTTCCTATTTGCTCCATCCCTCCACCCCCCAGCCACCTCCTACATTTTTTCTAAGTAGCAGTTTAGACTTCAGTCCCAAGCTTCAGCATAACATTACTTGAAAAATTGTTCACTATGAAAATTTTAATGTATCCAGTCTTTAAAATGTCAGACTGAAGAATTTGGGGAGGAAATTTTTACAGTATAAAATGAGATATTACAGTATTATATACTTCCTTTGAAAGAAAAAAGGTAAAAGTTTTGCTAAAAAATATAAGCTTTTATCATATTTCTGAGGAAATATTTTTTATTGAAGAAATAAAAGATAACTATATTTATTTTTTCCTACTTTCTCTTCCAAAAAGTTTAAATCCTTGCAAGTTGAAACAATAATATCATGATCACAGATACTCTGAATCACCGGGTGTTAATTTGTTAATGTTTTGCCAAAGTTGTCTTAGTTTGTACATGTTTATATTCTAAGTTGCTTGCTCTGTGTGAGTGTGTATATGTGCATAATGTATGTATGTCTGTATATATGTGTATGTGTTGTGTGTGTGTATATACAGGTGGTATGTATATGTGTGTATGTTTGTATTGCGTATATACAATAACATACATGAGTATAATTTCTTCAGAACCGTTTGAAATCACATTGCCAGGCATCATGACTCTTCACTCCTGACTTCTTCACCAGGTGTCTGTTACAAGGGTGCTCCTGACATCCCTCCATACAATTAGAGCACCCAAGTGGTAGTGACTTTATATAATGTCATGTAATTTATAGTTCCGTGTTCAAGTGTCCCCATCTGTACCCAAAATGCCCTCTTTAAAATAGTTTACTTTTGATTAACTTCAGATTTAAAGAAAAGCTGTAACCTAGTCCAGTTCTTTCATTCCTCACTGGGTTCCCCCGCTGTTCCGAGTTTAGTGAGATAACGCTGCTCCCTTTGGTTGGGCGTGTTCCTGGATTTGTAATGTTTTTGATATTGTTGAAATTTTATTTTTCAACCATTTGTTACTAGAATACAGATACACAGTTGGGTGTGTTTTTATGTCGACCTTGTATCTTACGATTTATTTCCAGATTCACTCATCAGTCCTAGTGGGTTTTTTGTAGATTCCATAGAGTTTTCTTTGTACAGTCATTTAATCCAGGAATAATGACAGCTTTGCAGAAATCCTTATGGCTTTTACTCCTACTCCCTGCCTCACTGCACTGTGTAAGTAACAGAAGTGGTGAGAGCAGACATTCTCGCACTGTTCTTGCTATGATAGAAAGGGGTTTAATGTCTCACCATTAAAGAATGATGCTAGCAGTAGCTTTTTTATAGATGCCTTTTCTTCATGATGAGGAAGTTCTTTGTTATTCCTGGTTTACTGGAAGTATTTTTGATGACAGGCTTAGAATTTCGTTAACTTCTTATTCCTGCATTTATTGAGATGATCATTCTTTTTCTTTATTCTGTTGCTAATGTGAATTGTGTTGATTGAGTTTCCAGTATTAAACCAAACTTGTATTCATGGGATGCATCCAACTTTATCACAGTGTGTTCAGTATCCTTTCGCGTGTGTTTGGAGGCCCGGGCCAGCATGCTGTGAAGGTTGTGTGCCTCTGAGCCCGTGAGGGGGCTGCCCTGTGATCTTTGTGTGCTTGACAGCATTTGCTGCCGCCAGGGGCGGCTGACATTATTCCCTTCTCAAAGAACCAACTTGTTGGCTTCATTGATTTTTCCATTCTTCCGTTTTACATAAAATTGATTTCCACTCATGATTTCCTTCCTTCAGCTCACTCTGGGTTTGACATTTTTGCTCATCTGCTGTCCAGTCCCGATCTGGCTTTCTGCTTCTCTGAAGATCTGTCTCTTCACCCTTCAGCCCTTAGGCCCTGCCGTGCTGGGTGCTCCTCTGCCGGCCACTCTGCCGTTGGCCCCTCACTTAGGTTTCTTTACATCTTCAGGTTTCTGATGGTTTTCAAACATGGTGAGGACTGTGTAGCTCATCTTCCTGGGATTCGTTGTTAGTGTGAGGGCGGTGAGCCCACCTCCTCGCTGCCGGAGGACGGCGACCCGGTGTCCTTCTGTCTTGTTACTTACAAGGGAGATTTATTTCTACCCCAATTATGTAACTACTAAGTAATTGCCTATTTTAAAATATTATTTTGTCGTTTCCCCTCTAAGTTCTTTTTCATTAGTAAAGCAAGGAGACCATGGACTTTCTGACGGTCAGAATAATTTATAAGGAGGTGTAGAGAAGTCATCTTGGATTGGCTTTACTGCAGCAGCTCACGAAGGGATATACAGCTGACACTTGGATAATGCGGGAGCTCGGGGCGACAGTCCCCTGTGCGGCCAGACACCCACATGTAACTCGGACTCCCCCGGAGCTTAACTGCTAGTAGCTGCTGGTGACCTTGCTGGTAGCAAAGTCAGTGAACACACACTTTGTATGTTGTATGTCTATATACTGCGTTCTTGCAATAAAGTAAGCTAGAGAGAAGAAAATGTTATTAAGAAAATCATAAGAGAAAATACATGTACAGTGTTTACTGAACAAATCCTCACATAAGTGGACCCTCACAGTACAAACTGTGTTGCTCGTGGGTCATCTGTACTTGGGAACTGACATTCGAGTGATTGTAGTTGTGTGTTTATAGCCTTATGAAGTGTGCTGTGGCATAAACTCGACCTGTGCAAGGACGGCCTGCGTGACTGTGAAAGTGGGCCTTGAATTTAAGAATAATTTCGATGTCAGTTTATTTTGGAAGAAATAAGAGTTGAGCTAAAGGACTATTTGGCTTCACTTACTTTTCTATCGTTCCTTCCGCAATGCATAACCTCATCTGTTTTTAAAAAATTGAATTTTCATTATACCATTTGAAAGAATGTCAGTTTTATTTAAGTGACTAGTTTATATTACCATTTATTTTGTGTTAAATCATTGTTTAGACAATTTTTTTGTAAATCCACACTAACTTTCTTAAAGTTAAACCAGAAAGTAGATCAATTTCTGATTCTTTTTTTTTTTATTTTACTGAAAACCATCAGATTCCAAAGTGTTTCTGAAAAGCTGCGCATGGAATGCAAGGCAGAAATGGTGACCCCGCTGGTGACAAATCCTGGACACGTGTGCATTACTGACACCAACCTGTACTTTCAGCCCCTCAACGGGTACCCGGTAAGCGAAGACCGCAGGGTCAGGTGGAAAGCTCCTTTAGTGCTGGGGCGTGCACCTGTGCTCTCTGCCCTGTGAAACTGGCTGCACCACCAGGGTTCTCCTTTTTAGAGAGGATCAAAAGTTCCTTCCCCCACCCCTCCATCGTCTGTGTCTTTAGCAGCCTCCCTGTGTAAGCCTCAGGAATCTGAGTTTGAACTCTCCTGACCAGTCTTCATTTGGGGGCTACTTGTTCTCAGTGTTGTGAAAAGAAACCTTGCGCCTCCCAATTTTATCAGTAAAGGGTCGTGACAGAGGTGTACCTTTCTATCTGGAGACACTGCTGAGACTGACAGCTGAAATATGCTAAGATCAAGAAGAAATGAATGTTTTATGTATATCTGTGTGTACATATGCCTCTGTTGGTACTTACTTTTCCTTTATTACCAGCAAAATCAGATCTGCATCTTTCCCAAAGAAGCAGTTTGAAGGGGTCCTCGCCCAGCTAGTGCAGAGGTGCACGCAGACAGCGACGCTGCAGTTGGGCAGCTGCCGTGCTTGTGCCGCGATGGAGGAGCCATTCACAGTGAAGATGAACTCAGACATTTACACTAAATCATGTGAAGATGTGCCATTTGTCTAGATCTGGCCCCTTTTGGAAGTGGTTCATTAAAAGGACAGATATCCTGATACAATCTGATGGTGCCATTGCACCATTTGGCAAGGCAGCTTAAAGAACAGGAGTGTTTTTTGCCATAGAAGGCTACACCTTGGAAATTCTCCAGGCTGGTCACTCATATGCCACTAAAACGTCTAAACTTTTAAGTGAAAGATGATGCTATAATAATTCTGTCCACCAGGTGGTGGGGCACGCTCACCAAACCCTCCAACTGAAGCAATGAACATTGCTGATGGGCATTCTCTAGTGGTGTATTACATTGGCTTGACCACTACTCTTACTATAACTTGGGGCCAGAAACCTTTGGAAAAATATTTCAGTATGTGGCATAGCTTCAGGATTCATAGTATGGGCGTCGTTCCCTCCCACTCAGAAAGAGGAATGAACTTATCACCTCTTCGCCGATCTCATTGCCTTTTCTAACACATTCCTCCTACTAACATTTTAAGGTTCTAGAGAGGCAAGAAAATTGCCCTCCTCATAAAGAAAAAGATTAGAGGCCCTTCTTTATACTACACAATAGTTTTTAAGGAGACAAAAGACAGGATTCTAAAAAAAGATGAGTCAGTACTAAGCAAACCATTGCTCTATAAAATTAGCAAAATTCCTGAGAGGTTGTCTATACCAGTTAATAGTCCATATCACTTCACAGCCTTGCCTTAACCCAAAAGATGAACGCATTACCATGTTTTTGTTTTTGGTACCAATGGAGGTAGGGAGATTTGTCCAAGGTCCTAAGGCGAAAAAGGGCCGACTAGAACGTGAAAGAAACCCAGATACGCCTTGTTTAAGGTCTTCCTTTCCAGTTGTTCACTTTGTAACACATCGCAAATGCAAGATTTGGTCATTTTTCTGCTTTCTGATACTGAAGATCAACTTTTAATTGGGTCAGGATATTGACGTGTGAGACTGTTGTTTTATTTTACAGAAACCTGTGGTCCAGATAACACTCCACGATGTCCGCCGCATTTACAAACGGAGGCACGGCCTCATGCCTTTGGTGAGTTCAAGTGGAACTTCCCAAAGTGGAACTTGCCAGTTCTAGGTGAATGACTGTCCTATTTTCAGTTTACCCAGTGGTTTATTAGCTTGTAAGCACCGATGGCCTGTTGGAAAATGTGTGTTGTATTATAAGCAAGTGGACTCTGAGTCCTGCTGCTTTCTTTTGAATGAACTAGAAATTCATAAAGGAATAGCTCCTTTCTCTATGTAAAAAGTCAGTTGTGCAAATGTTTTTGGCTCCAAGAGCAAGAGGAGTAGGTTGCGTTGAGTTCTCCAGTCCTGTGTCCTCAGAGTTCCTAGGTTTATGCAGGGATAATGTATGCAGAGTCATCAGTCCAGTGTGCTTGGCGCCATCTGTTCGCAGCAGCTAGGCCTCAGAGTAAGATTAGGAAGCTCGTACAAAATTAACTCTTCATTGGAACTGTAGTATCTTCACAGTTAGCTTATATTAATTCAACCTTCAGTTTGGTAAGTGAGAGAAATGAATAAAATAGCCAATTAAATCATGTGGGCAACTCTTCCCACCATTCACCTAAATACACATGTTAGCCTTACATGCTGACCTTAGAAACCAGTCCCTATAAGGTGTGATTCCAGGGTGTTTAACTAGACATCAATGTAAACCCATTTGTTCTCCTTTGAAGGTTAACCAGTAACCTGGTAGCATTACAAAAGCACTGTGGAATTTTAAGCAACTCATTTTTGTTTCAAATATATGAAATTTTCCTGTTTTTCTACCTATTTAACTTAAAAGGCTACTCTTCATTTCTAGTGCTAATAGAGGATTATGGAACTATATTATTAAAAATTTTCTCCATTGGGTGTAGAGATACAGTTAGAAAAAGAAATTGACATGAAGTGTCTTTTGTGTCCTGAGCAATTTGTATACAATATTTTGTTATCATGACAATCCCTATGAGGTAGATGATGTCCTATTTTATAAAGAAATTGAGATTCTGCCCTGGCTGGTGTGGCTCAGTGAATTATGTGCCAGCCTGTAAACTGAAAGGTTGCTGGTTTGATTCCCAGTCAGGGCACATGCCTTGGTTGCAGGCCAGGTTCCCGAGTTCAGGGAGTGTGAGAGGCAACTGATTGATGTGATCTCTTGAACATCATCAATGTTTTTCTCCCTCTCTTTCTCCTTCCCTCCCCTTTTCTTTAAAAATAAATAAATAACGTCTTTAAAAATAATCGAGATTCTAAAAGTTCATTTCCTCTGTTCCTTACCTTAACTAGTAAAATGATGAAACCTGTATTTGAACCAGGGGCAACTCTGTTTTTGTCAATTCTTTGCCTATTCCTGTCCTGTCTCAGCCTTACCAACACAACAATCACAAAGCTCATAGTTTTCTTAAGAATAATTGTAACTTATTAGTTACATTGTTATCAGTTTGTTAGATGGACGTAATAATTAATTATAAAAGAAAGATAAACATTTGTATTTGAAGAAGATATATGAGTACATGGATCAGCCGGTTTTGAATTCCAAAATCAAAATTCATAAAAGGTTTTATCAATAAAAATAGTTAATACCTAAGAGAACTTATAAAATTTAGAGATACAAGTCTTGTTCTCAGAAACTTATACATATTTATATGTATATACATCACTAATAAAATTTATAGCTGGAGAATATAACTAGAAGACCTACAATCAAAAAATGTAGATGTTTGATTAGAAGGTTTTTGGAATTGTAGTTTATATTGCAAGTGCAATATTAATAAAATGTGATTTGTTTTATTCATTTCTTTCTGAATTTGTAGGGCTTGGAAGTGTTTTGCACAGAAGACGATCTGTGTTCGGATATCTACCTCAAGTTCTATGACCCTCAAGACAGAGATGGCCTCTATTTTTATGTCGCCACGTATCTAGGTTTGGGGCTCTCCTTTCGTTGTATCTATTCATGGGAAGGTAGTCCAACCCTAAGTAACCGGGATAGGAGATAAGAGAAGAAAAAAGAAAAACGTTATATCTAGAATCACCTCTCTGCTTCTATTTAGTTCTTATTTTGTTATTAGTAACTATAGCTGGCAAGATAGCATTTTAAAAACTAAGGGAATGATAAATGAATTTTGGTAATAGTTCACTTCAACGGTATGTTTTAAAAACTCTTGGTAAATATATTTATTTATTTTTTATTTTAACAACATACAAGTTGGATGGATTATAAAGACTCTACCGAATTATCTTTATGTCCAGTCATAACTTGCATTAGATTATGAAAACCAAGATCCAGTTTCTTAATGTGGGACAGTGAGTTAGCCAGTCATTCGTGATCATTGATTGTGGTCTTAATCGTGGAGCTAGAAAACAATGCAAAAGGAACACATGAACCTCTTGGCTCAAAATAATACCTGTGGGACTGCATTTGTTTTTAATTAGTGTTTCCTCAGTCTTTCATGTGAATTTGCCTACCTTTATTAGGAAAAACACCTGTATTTTTCTTTTCAAACATAAATATATTAAGTTGTATGGCTGAAGGATTTACCTCTTGTTTACGAATTTGCCAGATGACTAGAATAGAATGATTTTTAAAATTAGATTTTGGGATTATATTAATACCATCTTAATTTTATTTGCTGTTCTGGTGTACAGTGAAGCCATTTATGAGATATATAGTGAAATACTCCCTCGGGAATGAAATATTTTCTCCAGTAAGAATAGTTTATTTTCCCTAAGGAATATACCTTACTTTACAGTAGGTTTAGAATTTGTTTTTTTCTTCTTACACTGGGCTATTCAGTTTTACATAATGCATGAGTAAGCACAGGTCTGACCCCCCTCAGAGCACCACGTGGCGGAGCGCACGGCAGAGAGCTACATGCTGCAGTGGCAGCGCGGCCACCTCTCCAACTACCAGTACCTGCTGCACCTCAACAACCTGGCGGACCGCAGCTGCAACGACCTGTCGCAGTACCCGGTGTTCCCATGGGTGCTCCACGACTACTGCAGTTCAGAGCTGGGTGAGCGACGCAAGGCTGCATTTCTAACGTGCGGAAGAAACTCTGTTGTAGAGTTATGATGTGATCTTTGAACAGATTAGAACCTGTTTTGACTTTATTAGTAAAGATTGCCAATTTTCATATCAAGATACTAGATAAGTGTTACATAAATTATATGTGTTTTGAATGCTTTTCTGCACTGCCTCTTAATTTTTTTAATCCAGAAAAAGTTCTCACATACTTCTTAAAGACATGCTGGGATAATATGTGTATAATTTTAAGCCATATTACCATTACTATCCAGAAGTACCAAGTTTTGAAACCTGTAGTTTTTCACTTTGAAAATTGTCTCAGATTATCCTGTTTTTAAATTTATGTTAAAAATGTGATTACCAAACTAATAACTATTCACTATAGGACATTGAGAATGAACTGAAATATTTTTAAAAGTAAATGAGGAGATAAAAATCATCAAAATTACATTACTGAGAGGTAACCATTTTTAATTTTGTGTTATAAATACTTCTCTCAAATTATTTTAACAAAAATAGTGATCGTATTGTGATTTTATTTTGTAATTTTAAATTATATATTGTGAACCATAAATTACTTTTGACAGTTCACTTATTGAACCCTTGTACTTGAAGGAGATAACAGATTTTTTAGGAATCTAATCATTTATTTCTCTGATAATATTTAGGTCCTCAGTTCTCAAATTATGCTATTATTACAGAATAATATATTCACTGTAATTCCAACTTAAAACATAAATCTTAATAGAAGATTAAGATTTTTTAAATATGTGGGTCCCTTTGTTATTTTACTTAGAATATATTTTTTTATCAGTAGGACTTTTTAAAAAATCAGTATTCATGGTTTTTTCAAGTTATTCTTCAATGGCTGCTGCTAAATTAAAACTCAGAAGTTCTCACGTTTACAGTTCTATGAATGTCAGAAATGCTGTAATTCTAATGGGTTTATCTCAGTTTTTCACAAGTATTTGTTTTGTGGAAATAAATGTGAGCATGTGACTCAGTTCAGGGAGCCAATGTTATTAAGTATAAGCTTGCTTGCTTTATTCTACTTACTTAACTTTTAAAATGTACTTATTCATGTAGATTTGTCAAACCCAGAAACCTTCCGGGATCTTAGTAAGCCAGTAGGAGCCCTAAATAAGGAGCGGCTGGAGAGACTACTGGTACGTGGATGTAAGGATTCTTGGTCTGTAAGGGAATTCCTAAGCCATGCCTGTGTTTTATAATAACTGAAACTCACTTACACAAGACTTACAGGGAAATAGGTCCAGAGTATCATATTGGTTTGCTTTTTCTACTCCCCTCCCCTCTGCCTGTTGCCTTGCCCTGTGAATTCAGCTGCTCGCCATTTGCAGTTCTGCCCACAATTCAGGAAGTAGGAAGCTGATCTGATTATGAGTTTATTAACTTATTTTCATGAAGCCTCTCTCTGGTAAATTGCAACAGAGACTAAAATCCCTATATTCAGTCCAGCCCCAATATTGTTACCACTGTGCCAAGAAAACCAAAATACTTATCACAGGAATGGCCTGTTTATTCACAGATTTTTTTCCCCTTCTTTTTATCTTTCCTTTTATTTGAGAAAGACATTAAGGGGTATAATGTATGCGTGCCTATGATTTCTTTTAGGCCTTTACTACATAAGTCAGTGGTTCTGTCTAAGTCAGGTATTTTCATGCTGACACTTAATGGTATTTGTTTCCCGCACATTGTAGACACGCTACCAGGAGATGCCAGAACCAAAGTTCATGTACGGCAGTCACTACTCCTCCCCGGGTTATGTGCTGTTTTATCTCGTTAGGATTGGTAAGGTTCTTTATCATTACGCCAGTCAGTGTTAGTCTGCGTGGACTCTTCAGTGAACCTGTGTCTCAAAGCTCTGCTTTTTCCCCTCTAGCACCAGAGTATATGCTGTGCCTACAGAATGGAAGATTTGATAATGCAGATAGAATGTTCAACAGGTTTGACATAAATGCCTTACCTCCCATTTTTTAAACTTTCTAATTATATATGCACAGTATGTTTGTTTCAAAAAACTATGTCACCAAAAATGTAAAGATATGCAAAAAAAATCACTAATTGTTATATCTATTCCTTTCACGCTTTTTCTAGTTGTGTTATATATAAATGTGAGAACATATTTTAAATTCACTTTTTTTGTCCTCCCTTTTGTAGCCTCATATTAGAACTTGAAGTTTTTCTGTATTATTAGATGTTTTTAAAAACAGTGTCATTTTTTATTATTGTATCACATCCTAATGTCTGACAAAATATATTTCAATTATTTCTCCATTGTTGAACATTTAGACTGTTTCCAACATTTCATTATTCTAAATAATTCTTTTTAAAAATATATTTTACTGATTATGCTATTATAGTTATCCCATTTTTCCCCTTTATCTACCTCCACTCTGTACCCCCCTCCCACCAGCATTCCCTCTACCTTGATTCATGTCCATAGGTCCTACATATAAGTTCTTTGGCTTCTCCATTTCCTATACTATTCTTAACCTTCCCCCTGTCTATTTTGTGCCTACCATTTATGCTGCTTATTCCCTGTATCTTTTCCCCCATTCTCACTCCTACCACTCCCCACTGATAGATAACCCTCCATGTGATCTCCATTTCTCTGATTCTGTTCCTGTGCTAGTTGTTTGCTTAGCTTTTGTTTTTGTTTATTTAGGTTCGGTTGTTGATAGTTGTGAGTTTGTTGTCATTTTATTCTTCATATTTCTGATCATCTTTTTCTTAGATAACCTCTAACATTTCATATAATAAGAGCCTAGTGATGATGAACTCCTTTAACTTGAACTTATCTAGGAAGCACTTCACCTGCCCTTCCATTCTAAATGATAGCTTTTCTGGATAGAGCAATCTTGAATGGAGGTCCTTGCCTTTCATGACTCTGAATACTTCTTTCCAGCCCCTTCTTGCCTGCAAGGTTTCTTTTGAGAAATCAGCTGATAGCCTTTTGAGAACTCCTTTGTAGGTAACTGCCTCCTTTTCTCTTTCTGCTCTTAAGATTTGCTATTTATCTTTAGTCTTGGGTAATTTAATTATGATGTATCTTGCTGTGCTTCTCCTTGTATCCAACTTCTTTGGGACTCTCTGAGCTTCCTGGACTTCCTGAAAGTCTATTTCCTTTGCCAAATTGGAAAAGTTATCCTTCATTATTTTTTCAAATAAGTTTTCAATTTCTTGTTCTTCCGCTTCTCCTCCTGGTACCCCTATGATTCAGATTTTAAAACATTTAAAGTTGTCCTGGAGGTTCCTAAGCCTCTCCTCATTTTTTTTGAATTCTTGTTTCTTCATTCTGTTCTGCTTGAATGTTTATTTCTTCCTTCTGCTCTAAATCATTGATTTGAGTCCCAGTTTCCTTCCCTTCACTGTTGATTCCCTGTACATTTTCCTTTACTTCACTTTTCATAGCCTTCACGTTTTCCTCTATTTTGCAACCATACTCAACCATTTCTGTGAGCATCCTGATTACCAGTGTTTTGAATCTCTGCATTTGACAGGTTGGCTATCTCTTCATCACTTAGTTCTATTTTTGGAGCTTTGATCTGTTCTTTCATTTGGGTCATATTTTTTTTTATCTCCGAAGGCCTGTTACGTAGTAAAGGGTGGAGCCTGAGCTGGTCACCAGGGTGGGGCAACCCACATTGCGGCCTTTGGGGCACTGTATGTGGGGGAGGGGTCCAAGAGGGAACAATGTCACTTGCTGGGCTCGGTA
Organism: Tonatia bakeri; assembly: GCA_004024845.1. Taxonomy (NCBI): domain Eukaryota; kingdom Metazoa; phylum Chordata; class Mammalia; order Chiroptera; family Phyllostomidae; genus Tonatia; species Tonatia bakeri. The sequence continues at coordinate 89,034 of PVIA01000559.1, forward strand.
CCATTTTTCAATCACTTCCCCCGCTACCCACAAGCAAATTGAGCCCTTCTGGTGCTGATTCCCAGGTGGGTGGGCTTGTGTACATTCTAGGACCCTGTGGGTCTCTCCAAGGAACTCTCCTTGTGAGGCTGGGAGTTTCTCCTGCCACCTCAACTCCCACAAGTTTTTTCAGTCAGTCAGATGTTTTGAGGCTTTATTTCCCTGTGTTGGAACCTGTGTTGTGCCGTCTGTCTCGCTCCTCAATTGTTCCTCCTGGTTTATCCACATGCAAATGTGGGATCTCCCACTCCGCCAGCCGCCACCTTACTCATGCATCCTCTGTGCCCCAGCTGCCTGTCTCCGCCTCTCCTACCGGTTTGGATGAATGATTCTTCTTTAACTCCTTGGTTGTTGGACTTCCATACAGTTCAGTTTTCTGGCAGTTCTGGTTATCTTTTGTTTTTAAATTTGTTGTTGTCCTTCTTTTGCTTGTGTGAGGAAGCAAAGTGTATCTACCTATGCCTCCATCTTGGCCAGAAGTCCCTATTCTAAATAATTCTGACATGAATTGAATACAGTTCCCTGTGGGTATGTAAATGTATAACCTTTTTTAATTATACAAGTAATATTTCTTTACCATAAAAATATCAGAAAATATAAAGTAGAAAATAAAGTTCACTTGGCATCTGACCATGCTGAGGTAATATTCATTGTTAATCTTTGGTGTCTGTCTTTCCAATCTTTTTTTAAGCTCTACACATGGTTATTCATAATTCTTTTTTGAGATGAATTGTTAAAATATCTGCTAACTTTTTAGTGTTTAAGCAGCTGCCTCCATTGGTCCTTGGATGAGGCAGCATGTGTGGGGGTGTTCATAACATGGACTTGGAGGTGGTCCATCTGGCCATGTTCCAACTCTATGTTCAATGCAGGGTGAGCCTAGATATGCGTATGGATGTTGAGAATTTGAGTTAATGAGAGAAATGAGTTAATCTGGGTAAAATGTAGAACAGTATCCTCAGTGCAGAGAAAGCAGTGTGGTTGCTGTGTACACCCTAGAATTAAAATCAGTTTAACTTTTTTTTTATATATTTAGTATTGCAGAAACTTGGAAAAACTGTTTGGATGGTGCCACAGATTTTAAAGAGGTAAGTGGTTTAAAAAGCTAATGATTCACTGGGCTGGTGATTTCTAACTGCTTTAAAAAATGTTTGTTGTTCTTTTCTCTTTTTCCCCTCCTGGAACTTTCAGTTGATTCCAGAATTCTATGGTGATGATGTCAGCTTCTTAGTCAATAGTCTGAAGCTGGACTTGGGGAAGAGACAAGGAGGGCAGATGGTGGACAATGTGGAACTTCCACCTTGGGCTCAGAGTGAGTGCCACTGGGAAGGTGTTGCCTTGGAGACATTATTTTCCTGACTATGCAGTCTCAGTATTAATTATTTAGTTGTGTAGATTTAAAAAAATGACAGCATAATTCTCTATCTAAATGAGACAATGTCAGTCCTATTCCAAATCAAAAATTTGGAATTTACAGCATACTGTAAGTGTATGCTGTAAAAATATTGACATATTTTTGAGAGACCTACATGTTGTGAAAATGATTCTTGCTCCACAAAATTGGTATTTTATATGAGGGGGCAAAACCTCATTAAGAAATGTGTGCCTCTGGCCTGTCCTGGAAGCTTTATCCGCGTGTGGACAGATGGGAGAAACGAGAGGAGTGGATAGGCGCGGCCGTGCCCTGACCACCTCGAACCCAACAGGCCCCCAGGACTTCCTCCAGAAGAGCAGGGACGCCCTGGAAAGCAGCTACGTGTCGGAGCACCTTCACGAGTGGATCGACCTGGTGTTTGGCTACAAGCAGAAAGGAGACGAGGCTGCTGGGGCGCATAATGGTACGCAGTAGCCACTGGAAGTTCATTCGGCATCTCACCAAACCAAACTCACCGAAACTAGGTAGCAGGAGGGCAGAGCAGTCAAGGCTATTTCTTCAGCAGGAGACTTTTGCGTCAGCAAACAGTGCCTCCTGGCTCAGTGACCCTGGATTACACGCTAACTAACAGAGGAGGAAGTACTTTCGCTTAAAGAACATCTTTTTCACCACGATCCCAAGAGGTCTTTTTCAAAGTCTTCTCATTTTAGCTTGTGCTCTCTCTAGCCCATTAAATAATGTCAGTTAAAATTCAATCAGAACAGCCCTGGCCAGTGTGGCTCAGTTGGTTGGAATATCGTCTCATAAACCAAAGGTAGTGGGTTCAATTCCCAATCAGCTTACATAACTAGGCTGCAGGTTCGGTCCCAGTCCCAGTCTGGAGGGCATATGAGAGACAACTGGTCAGTGTTTCTCTCTTGCCTAGATGTTTCTTTCCCTCTCTCTCCCTCCTTTCCCCTGTCTCTGATGTCCTTGGGTGAGGGTGAAAAATTACCCAGTCAGAACATGATAGGTCAGCGACCTCACTGGCTATGAAGAGCCTCGAGCTTCTTCTTCATTGAGCTGAAAAAGCCGGCAGCAGTGCACTTCCTCATCAGTTCCGGCTCTTCCTGCCTCCAGGTTTCGCGGGCGGCGGGGTGCGGTCGGAAGCTCAGGTGTGACTTCTCACATGCCTGAGCAGAGGGCGGAAATAATGCCGACTGAGAAGTACACTGAGATAAATGGTCCTCTTACCTGCCAGTTAGATTTCTGCTAAGCAAAAGATAGTAATTCAAACCATAGACTGAAATTGGATATTATTAGTCCATTTTACAAAGTGAAAATCAATTTCCTTGAAGAAAAATTTGAAGTTGTTACTGGGTCTTAAAATTCTGAGCAGAGTGTGTATCATGACTCAGCAGTCCATCTTTCATGGTGTTTTATGTCTCTCTTTCCAGTGTTCCATCCCCTGACCTATGAAGGAGGCGTAGACCTAAACAGGTACTGATGTCTACAAGGAACTTCTTCGTGAGCTACAAATACCTCTTTAACTAAATGATTAGTTCACTTATTTAATAATATTGAAGTATGGAAAATTCATCGCTAAGTATATCTTGCTTTTACTATTTTGTGAGTTACTGAGCCTCAGAAAGTTTTAAAAAAATCTGTGATAAGATTCGGACAGTCCTGTTAGTATTTGAAGGTTAATCTCTCTTCTGTTGATCAGTAGTATTGGAAACGCGTGCTTTCGAGAAGCTCGAGCCTAGCGCTCACTGCCTTGTTTGTGCTCTGTCCTAAAGCATCGAAGACCCTGATGAGAAAGTGGCCATGTTAACCCAAATCTTGGAATTTGGGCAGACACCAAAACAGCTCTTTGTGACACCGCATCCTCGCAGGATCACTCCCAAGCCTAAAAGTTCGTCCCAGACCTCCAGTTATAATGCTTCCACAGCAGATTCTCCAGGTAAATTTGCAAAGAGAAGAAATGTGAGCACCTCTTGTTTTTCTCTGATGAAGATGTTTCTAATGATTCCAAAGAGGAGATGAAACAGAAACTCTTGTGCTGCTTAGAGGTTGTTTTACCATCTTATTGGCATTCTCCTAGAAAAAAATAGTTTTTGTTCTTATTTTGTTCATTTTTAACTATTAACTTTAAAGGAAATCAAGTTACTATTATTTCCTGGTAATTTGAAATCTGGCGGTATTTTTATTGTGAACGTTAGGGTTCTGTTTCTTTTCTGTGCTTTTCCAGGCTGGTGTTTGATCGTTCGCCAGTCCCTTGTTGCCAACACATCCTGGCCTGGCTGCTCTCACAGGCACCTCTGCCCTGCTCTTCCCCCAGTTCTGTTGGGGACCGCCCTGCCTGGTCTTAGGAAGTTGTGACCCCACGTGACTTAGGCTGAGTGAGAGACCTCCAGACCAGGAGCCACTAAGGACACAAAAAACTTATTCCCCTGGCATGAATGCCTTCTGTTCTGTGCCTGGCCTTTAATGCTTGATCAGTTAGCCAATGGCGGGTAACAATTCTCTAGGAAAGAGAATGGATCTAAGACAGGCATGATCATTTGAAGGCCTCTGGGAACAGACTCACGGGGCTGTGGAAATGAAGGGGTGATCGACATCAACCCCTGGCGTCTCAGCTTTGCCAAAGCCTGAGTCTTTGCTCTTAGATGTGAGAAATCCAAGTCTCCTGGCTGCCTCTGTCTCCTGCCTACGGAAATAGCTAAGGGGGCAGCCCAGACCAGAGATGGCAGACCTTCGGGGTAATCAGGCCTGGGACATAGAATGTGCAAAATCCTATGAGATCTGTTTCCTGGAGGATGTTATTAACTTGGAATTTGAAGGCACAGACAGGAAACCTTTGGAATCTGTAGTCCTTTCATATGTTAAAACTACAATCTCTGCCCAGAATCACGGCAGGAGTTCTGTTAGCATCTTTGTAAGTCACCTGTCACCTTTGATCTTTTCTGCCAGACTGTGAATCCACAAACTGAGTCTGCTTTCTTAATAAAAATCTGCTTGGGAATGGACACGGCGCGCTACCCACTAGAGAGAGTGGCCATTCCGTTCCTTACTTCCCCACAGAAACTGCTTGTCTCTGTGTATGTCTTTCTCGCGTGTTTCAACAACGAGCCACCTGCAGCGTTCCGCGCTCACTGCAGGCCAGTGAGCACGCGTCACAGTTCCTTCCCCCGTCTCCATCCATCTCTCCTCTCCCATCCCCAGCCTACAGACCTTCCATTCAGTTCTGCTTTCTGTACTTGACTGTATCTCGTTATTCAACCATTTGACGAACGTTTACCAATTATCCGTTCTGTGCCAGGCGTATGTTAGGTGCTGAAATGAAATGGACTCTCTTCTCACATCTAGTATTTGGAAAGGGTGGAATGCATCCACACCTTCATCCAGTTGTCTGTGTTTTATGTTTCACATAAGACAGCCTCCAACCTTCAGGCTCTTAGTAGTTGGACACTGTGGAACTTTGAGAGCTAAGTTTTCTTCTCTCCAGTTCTGCTCTCTGTTCCAGTCACATTCAGACTTCTTAGGAAACACATGGCTGAGCAAGCTCTCAAGTGTGGACGGACAGCTCACCAGAGTCACATGACCCAGGGCTGGCTGGGAGTACTTCTCTAAAAGATAACCCCACAGGGTTAAGTCATAAAGACCATAGGATTATCTCGTGATGCCTCTTAAACCCATATTTTGCTTACTCATTGGCCCTGTACCACTGTCTTGTGATTATTTTAAAGGGTAATTGTTCCAGCCTTTCTTAAAAGTGAAGGGATTACTTAGCGAGTCCTGTCTAAGAGTACTTGGGGTAATTGCCTTCGTCTCTGCTTCCTCCCCCACAAAACCAAAGCAAAACTGCAGCATCCTTAGGGAGATAGCAGACATTTGCATAAATTGCTGACAAGGAAATGGTTCTTCAGGCTTGTATTTCCTACAGTTCTTAATTTAGAGGCCAAGTAAAGACTTTGCAAACATTGATAAAAGTATAAAGATGTTCTGATATTTAAATATACTTTTTTAAAGTTTTTTTTATTAATTCATTTTTTTATTTTTATTTTAATGATTGTTCAAATACAGTTTTCTCCCCTTTACTCCCAGTCAAGCCCACCCACCCCCCTCCCATGTTCCCTCCCATGTTCCCTCCCATTATCACCCTCCCCCTAGTTCTTATCCATGTGTCCTTTAACTTTGTTCCTATAAACTCATCTCCTTTTCCCCTGAAATTCCTAAATATACTTCTTAATCATTCTCCAAATTGTTAGGATGGTCAGCAACATGGGCTGTGAAGGAATTCACAAAGAGAAGGAAGTGTAAGAATGAAGTTTGCGTTCCCTTTCCGAGCAAGGACAGGGGCATGGAGTGCAGAGATGCTCCAGCACTGAGGGGTGGGGCCTTGGAGCTTTCGCTGGGTTAGAAAAGGGTGGGGTTGCTGCTGTGCGGCCCTGAGCAGTTGGGGCTGCAGTTTGTTCCAGTGTTATCTCCTGCCCGTGGCTGTAGAGAGCACTTAGTTCTTGCTGCCAGTAATTTCCAGCCTTGGGGACAAGCTAACAAGAGTGAAATGGCAGCTCTGTTTACCAGGGTCACAGGCCTGCTCAGCACATGGTGCCACGAAGCAAATGCCTCTGGCTTTACCCTTTCACAAACGATTTTTATTTTTTTTAGATTACATACCTTATTATTTTTGGAGCTCTCTAACAAGTACATTTCAAAGCTATTATATTTTGGTGGGACATTTTGTGGGTTTTTTGGTTGTTTGATTTTAATAGGAAATATTGTGACTCTGATGCTTGTTGTCTGATGCTGGTTAGTACTTTAGTTGACTCACTTAGCTATAATTTCATGTAGTCTCTCCAGGTGAAGAGTCCTTTGAAGACCTGACTGAGGAAAGCAAAACACTGGCCTGGAATAACATCGCAAAACTACAGTTACATGAGCAATATAAAATCCACAAAGAGTAAGACTGTCTTTGTGCTGTCCTTGTAGAAGCTGGGGTCTTGGCCTGGGGTGCGATTGTTTGAAGCTGAGTCAAAGGGGAAGTTCTCTTTCAGTGTCATCTTGTTTTTTATCGCCCCGGAATATCCAGAGTGATCAGCCAGCTGAGGTCAATGTGGCAAAGGAATTTTTGGCACAAAACGGATTGGTGCTGGCCTACCATGTTGTCATTTCTATAGTCAGTCATTTTAGAATTTTAAAAATAATACCTGTACTTCCAAGACATTGAGCTTGCTGTTGGACCTGGAGGGGTTATGTGTTCCCTGTCTTCTGCTACTAAAGATATTTTTGTAAAACCTCAGTAGAAAGACTAGAGGAGCACTGGTCACCTGGTTGTCCTGTTACAGGTGGGGAATGCAGCCCAGAGACAAGGCTCAGTGTCCTGCTCCACAGCCATGAGCATCCTGTCTGACATTTTGTTGTTGCGTACGCCGATGCTGCACATACCGTGGGCCATGGGTGAAACAGAACGTGCCAGTCTACTTTAGATCAGTGGTTTACAATCAGAGCACAGCCTCGGAGAAGAATACGGAGTTTCTCCGCATTCATTGTAACAGTGCCCTTTCTTCTCTCAAATTCTCTGGCACGTAGAGAGAGGCCTTGTAATGCAGGGCAGTGAAGACATGAATGAAACTTCAACAGGACGTGCTAGAACCACTCTGGTGTCATTGTCGTACAGGGCTAGGTAATTCAATTCACTGCTGACGCAGGCGAAGTGATTGTAAAGAAGAATTTCAGTCGTTCGGGCGACAGTCAGATAAAGGGGAACGGAGGGAGAAGCATTAGTAGTTTTCCAGTTGTCAGTGATGTATTGAACTTCAAACGAGGCCCCTGGGGAAGCGAGAGTGGGAGTATTTCCTGGCCACAGGTATCGCCAGCACAGAACTAGAAGTTGCCAGGCTTCTCTTTAGTAATATGGGACAGATCCAGCAGACAAGCTGTGAAGAAAACAGTTATAAAAAGCTGGTAAAATTAAATCAAGACCTTGAAAGAGACCAGTGTCCTAGTGCAGGATTGATGGTAATTCATAAAACTTTGTTTTTAAACAGGGCAGTCACTGGAATAGCGGTCTCTTGCAATGGATCATCAGTCTTCACCACCTCACAAGGTACGTTTTCCACCTGGAAAATGGCTTTCCTAGAGTCATAGTGTCCACATTTCTTCACTCTCAGTCAAGGACTACTTGCATGTGCTGCCCCCACATAAAATAAATTTTGAGCAATTATTTTGTGGCTTATTACATGCAGTGTTACTGTAGTTTGCCAAAAACAATTATGAAAAATGCCTTTCTGTTGCTAATAAGGTTTCCCAAAATTTAAGGGGAAGGACCGGACGAGTTGGTTTCCCATCATCTTGCTTGGGAGGAGCCTTTCCCAGCAGCGCTGGAGGCGCATCTGGTTTCTGGTGGGTGGCGGGGGGAGAACGCAAGCAGGGCTAGAGCCGCTGTCAGGCAGACCTGGGGCATCACAGGCCTGGGGTGCACGTTCTTTCGTGGGAATGATAATTTGCTGTTAAGGTTTTCATTTTTGTCATTCAGTATATGTCAGTGTGTTTGCTATAGCATTTAACTTGAAATCTAATTCCTGCTTTGTGAATGTGCTTTTGCATTATCAAAATTATGAAAAACCCTGCAATGGCTTGTTGATATGACTTGGAATAATTACATTTGAATGATACATTAGAATTTAACTATTTTGATCTTTAAAAAGGACTAAGCATAAAGTATCTCTTGCTGTGTACAACATTGCTTTCCCTGGCGTCTGTACAGCATGTCCTTAGTTCAGTCACCTGTTGCCCTGTTGTGTTCAAGGCCTGGTGACAGGCACTCCAAAGGTGTGGAGATGAAAAGAGTAAGGTGTTAGCCATCCTGCTTAGATTTTAGACAGCTGATTGTGGCAAAGTTAGTAGCTGACTGTTTTGACTCTATTTTATTCAGTCTTGATCGTATGAAATTATATTTTTCATCCATAAATAATGAAATAATGCTATCCAACTCACCAGCTCCAGGGAAAATCAGTTACTGCTGTCAGACTCTGTAATCATGGTTTATTATCTGTAGTGTGTCATTCCTTTCTCTTTCAAATACAGTCTCAGATTTCATAACACAGAGTTTCCCACAAAGCCTAGAAAATGGTTCTACTGTAGACCACAGGAAGTGACTGTGCGGGACACACAGTGGGCTGCGCTGGGGCGCCGACACGATGCTCTGGGAGGAGAAGGCAGTCCGTGTCTTCCCAGGACTTCCGCCTGCCGCGTTTGCCGACAGTCACGCAGACAAAAGGCTTTTCCTTGGGCAAAGCCTGTGTTCTTAGCTGGATTGGCTTGATGTGGTTCATTAAATCCTTCAGCTTGTTGTACTTGTGTGACCTTGTAAATCATGAGCATCAAGGGTTTAAACCTCTGAGGCTTATTAATTATTATATCGCTTCTTTGTGAATTTGCCAAATAAAGGAGAGATTTCATTTTCCTTAAGTGACAAGCTTTTATATTTTTGTTTGTTTCTTCTCAATCTTAGTAATTCATATTACTGATTCATATGTATCCTGATAATTACCCTAAAGTTGCATTTCTTCCTCAGATATGCCTGGTTTGTTTAGGTACGTGGGCATGACGGGAACCCGTCACAAATGAGACTAGCTCTTCAGCACACGTGACATGGTCACCACTGGTATGGGGAGGGAACCTTTGATTTCAAGAAAAGCATTGTTACATACCAGGCTGGCCTGCGGTTTTCTATAGGTTACCCCAAATCGATAAGCTTAAGCAGACTTTGTGGCGAATACTCAGAACTGCCTAGTGAAAAGGTCATTCTTTAGAACCCAAAGCAGGGTTGGGGAGAATGTCAGAAGGATGTACACCCTCAGGGAGATGTTCGGTGATGTGTCCATTCTTCTGTTTCTGTTTTCACGCTAGTTCCGGAAAATGTTTTATTTAAACTCATGTTTATAAAGACTCAAGACTTCTGTGTGTTGGTGTTGCAAAAATTAAATTGAAATATTAAATTTTACTACGAAAAAGAATTATTTAACGCTCATCCTGACCTTTATTTATCATGTTGTATGTTTGGAAATGTTACATATTTCAAATATGGGATGTTTGGAGCACATTGTGATTTGCAAGTCTTGCTTTTTTTAAGGGGTTTGAGTACACTCCTAAAACTTGTTAGGCAGGGAAATTAAAAGCTTGGACGTTATAATCCCAACTTTATTATTCTTTAGAAAGTTAGTGATTCTCTTCCATAAATGCTAATTCTGTACAGGTATCACACCAAAATTGGTCTATTGGTTAAAAAAAACAAACATTGCCACAATTTTTAAAAAATATTAAACTTGCTATTTTGCTCTTGTCTTTTTTTTTAAGGTTTACTTCTTCATTTACTTATTTATTTAGAGTTTATTTATTTACCTTTAGAGAGAGGGGGCAGGAGGGCGAAAGAGAGGGAGAGAATCATCGGCGTGTGAAAGATACATGGATCGATTGCATCTCACACGCCTCCAGCTGGGGACCCGGCCCGCAGCCCAGGCATGCGCCCCGACTGAGTCAAACCAGCAGCTTTTTGGTTTGCAGGCTGGCACTCAGTCCACTGGCCACACCAGCCAGGGCTGTTGTACTTCTCTTTAACTTGAGCTTACAGCAGTTTCTACGCTTAACCCTGTGTTCACTCATGCTGAAATACCAACTGTGTCTATACTGGGTTCTAAACTGATTTCCTTGTCAGGGAGTTACCAGATCCCAGCATCTTGCTGTGGGAGGGGGAGTAGGTCACCTAACCCCATTCACCACCCAGTGTGTTCAGGAGCGCGCCCCCTGCAGCCTTCTCTGTCATCGCTGGTCCTCACACGGTTGCCTTCTCATTGTCAAATTAGATTCCACCTTGAAGATGTTTTCTAAAGAAACCAAAATGCTACAGAGAAGTATATCATTTTCAAATATGGTGAGTTCATTTTAATTTTAAGTCAGTGTCATAATATAGGCACACGTATCGTGATATTTTGTTTCTCTCAAAACAGTTGTGTTTATTCCTGTATGGTATTGACAGAATGCCTTAGATTATTTCTAAATTCAAGTTAAAATTTTTTCAAGTTGCCTCATTCTCATAATAATGAAATTTCATTTGTAGCCTAAAAAACTTGAACTGCAGCTACCCAGTAGAGCTCTCCTTAATAAATCTTTCCTCCTTGGAATTTTCAGACTGAATATATATATGCTACTTAAATAACTTATGCATATCTGAGTTGCTAGGATATCCAATACTAGAAAACCAATGATTCTGAAAAAGCACATTTTATTGTTAATGTTAAGTCACCCGAAAGATTCTGAAACTCCCTAAAGAATTTTGGAAGTTTTCCTTACCCACATTAATCTGTAATCTTGAGACTGCTTACATTCTTGAGGATAATCCCCAGCCCACCCTCACGCATGACTTCCTCCAGTGTTCCTGGCAGTGCCCCCAGCCCAGGACGTGAGGGCGGCCTTCCATGGCCCGTGAACGTGGTCAGGCTAGACCCAAAGTGTGCACTGGGCACACTTTGACTTTCCTACACTTGGGAGGAACCAAGGCTTCTGGAATTAGCCAGTTGGAAAAAAACTTTGTAAATATCAGAAGGCTAACATAAACAGAATATGAGCACTAATTTGGGGATCTCGTAAGATAGTTTTACCATGTTAGGGACTATTATAAATTACTAACGTTGAATCACTTGTGTTTCAGGCCTTATCATCTTGTTTACTTTTACCAGGAGACGCCACTGTCATAAGTTCTTCATGGGATAATAATGTGTATGTACCTGTACACGCTTCTTTGTAATGACACACGCATCTCACCACTCTGTGGATGCAGCGTAGTAAGGACGGAATCTCCCATTGCCAGGACACTGTGCAATGTTTTTTTTTGGGGGGAGAACAAATGTTAGATGAGGATATTTCTGTTGGATTTGAATATGATTATTTGAATCTAATTATTTCACCAGTTGAACTCTATGGTTCTCTGAATTTTAAATTGAGGTGAAAACAAAGATAAGCCAGACCTGGAAATTTCTAGTTTCAAATGAAAATTTTCAGTTTTTTGGTTTGCTATCATGAGAACAAATAATTTGTATTTCTAATGGGCCTTAGTAAGTATAACACTAAACAATATGATGTTTCTTGAATATGTGTTTGAGTCTTAAAATTAAGCTGAATGCTGTTTTAATAGTTCTCATTATCTTTTATGTTAGCTATTTTTATTCCATAGCATTTGGAAGATGCCAAGACACATTAATGGGACATGATGATGCTGTTAGTAAGATCTGTTGGCATGACAACAGGCTGTATTCTGCATCGTGGGATTCTACAGTAAAGGTTTATGTAATATTTCTATCTAACAATGTTTGTATAATAAAAATATCATAAACCATTAAACTACCTGTTAACATGTTCAATCACTGGTTTTCACAAAGCAGTGATTATATATATATGTGATATATAAGAATATTGAATATTATTGCTTTTTAAATATGTACACTTCTCAGTATAATAGGAAGTTTCCATGATTTTCCTACTGTGTGTTCAACTAGGGGTGGAATAATCTAGTATTTGTTGGACAGTGGAGCTATAGAGAAACGGCCCCCTTCATCTAACACAGTTGGAACTAGCAGTTGATCAGTTAATCAGAAAATTTCAAGTTAAAGTGGGGAATCATTAAAAGATAATACATTTTATTGAAAATTTAAACATACAAATGCACACTCATTCACCATTCTGTTGATGTAGGGCTGTATATAAACTACACCCGTACTCATCATCTTCGTTTCCAGTCTGCATGTGCAAAAAGAAGTCAGAAACCTAGAACCATTATAATTCCTTCAAGTTTTTCAAGATTTGTGCCCTATTCTTGTAGATAAGTTTCTTTCCTGCACTTCACTTTAGCAATTTGTCAGTAGTCTTTTCAAAACATTAATAGACATGCGACACTCATATTCTTTAGTTCACACAATACTTAAAGCGCATAAGGGGTGGAAAGAGACAGGTCTGGCCGACTCTTGGTAAGCAGAGGATAGCAGGAGCAAAAGCGCGGGCACGCAGAACTGCGGAGCAGGAGCCAGAGCATTAGGCAGCGCGTTTGCTGGCAGGTGTGTTCAGTGGAGGCTGTCAGTCAAGAGTTCTTCACTGTATTAGAAATGCCTCTGTATTACGTTTGTAAGTATCTTCTGCATTATGTTCCGTTCTAGGTGTGGTCTGGTGTTCCTGCAGGAATGACCGGCACCAGAAGACACCAGTTCGGCATGCTGGCCGAGCTGGAACATGACGTCAGTGTGAGTACTGGCAGCAAATGTGCACAAGACCTGAGCTTCAAAGTCCGGGCACTTGAGGGGGATTCCTGGTCTTACTTGTGTTTCTGACCTCTTGCTTTGTGTTATTTTGCTTACTGGGGATCATAGGCTGACTCTCCGTTCTTTTCTTTGAGTTGACTTTTTTGGTTTCCAAGTCTACTTTGTCTTTTTTTCTCCAGTTTACTATTTCCGTAAGCACAACATTGAATATTTGGGTATCCTCAGACTATCTCAGGCAACAAGATGTGACCCACTGTCTCTCATGTTTTCTGACACAGAAGGTAGAAGGGACCTTCTGTCTAGGATGGTGCACAGCCACAGCTGAGGACACTGACCTGATATTTGGATGGCCCAAGTGTGTGCAGCCTGGGGCAGACCCAGGGCCGGCACCTGGTACCTTTCCCATGTTGTTTCCACTGGGTCCCACTGCCGCATCTTAGGCTGTAGCTCCCAGTACTGCCTGTTCTCTGAGGTTGGGAACTGATGCCTAGTTTGCATGGTCGACAGATGAACTGAAGTTGAGAAATATTTATTCAGTGTATAATTCAAGATGGATATGCAGGTATAACCTTGAGACCTCCCCCTTCTCCCAAATTCAATAGACACCAGTCAGCTGTTTCAGGCAGGTTGGCACCTTGCTACAACTTATTATTTATGGAGTTAGATGGACAAATTTAGGTTATTTTAAAGCAGAACTACATTTCCAATAGCAATACTTTATCTTATTCACTAGCATACAAAGAATTTTGTCTTTAAATATCATTCAGTAGGTGATAATGAAATACATCTGCATTAACTACACCGGTACACTGTGCCATAGAGTTTAATCTGCATCATTACATCCACTTACTTGAACGAGCCTAGGGAAACATAGCTTATGACCATAATTCTAAATGAGGTACTTCTGTTTCCCTCCTTAGGTAGACACAATCAGTTTAAATGCTGCAAGCACACTGTTGGTTTCAGGCACCAGAGAAGGCACGGTGACTATTTGGGACCTCACGACAGCCACAGTACTGCACCAGATTCCATGCCATTCAGGGATTGTGTGTGATACTGCTTTTAGCCCAGGTAGTATTATCCTTCTTAATACTGATGATACTGGGGGCATTAGAATTATCACTTTAAAATACATGGGAATTTAAAAGAAAAATACTTGGCTGATAAAAGAGGTTTTGCCTATATAGCTAAACCTACTTCATGGCCGAATGCAGTGTACTTGTGGCATTTGCACCTAGTAGAAAACTGCATTTTGTATTACTCTTTATTCCTCAGCTCACTCAAGAAATTAATTTGTAAGATGCAAATGAACTCACACCAAAGGGTCATCAGCCCAGTGTCTTAGAAACAAAAGCGTATCTTCCCCCGCCCCCGCTTCCCTCCCCTTAACAGTTCATTTGAGCCAAGCTGATGACATGCCGGGGAGGAAGGTCTCAAATGGTCCAAATCACGCATTGCAAGGAGAGGGTAGTCACTGGTTAACTAAAACAAGCAGCTCAAGGAAAATGAATATTAGGTCACCGGATGAGAAATAAATCTCAGAATAATCTAAAACAGTCTGCAGCCGTGACCCGTGTCTGCCTTTCACCTCACGTTACAGACAGTCGCCATGTCCTCAGCACAGGAGAAGATGGTGGTCTGAACGTAATAGATGTGCAGACAGGAACGCGTATCTCCTCTATGACTTCAGACGAGCCTCAGAGGTACAGTTTGGGGGTTACTAGTGGTGAAGATATTTACACACAAGGTCATGATCATGCCCTTGGGCTTGCTTTTGGCCACTGTAATACAAGCATTCCTTCGGGATGAATGATGAAATGATTATTTCTAAATCACTCTTGCAGGTGTTTTATCTGGGATGGAAATACTGTTTTATCCGGAAGTCAGTCTGGTGAACTGCTTGTTTGGGACCTTCTTGGAGGAAAAATCAGTGAGAAAATCCAGGGCCATAAAGGTAAAGTTATTTGGCTGATTTGACCTTTCTTCCTAAAATACTAAACTCAAACCTGCTTTCCCAGAAGTCCTTGCCACAGCAATTAGACAAGGAGAAATAAAGGCATCCTTATTGGAAAGAAGTAAAACTAGTATTATTTGCAGATGACATACTATATGTAGAGAATCCTCAAGATTCCACCAAAACACTTAGAACTGATGAATGAATTCAGGGAACATACTCTTCTCAAACAGGAAACAGCCCACGTGCCCTCCATGCTGAAAACATTCCCATCCAGTATCCTGGTTGGCCAGGTGGTCTGCATTTCTTGGGTCCTTCAGGATTGAAGTTTATGTTGACACACATTTGACTCCAAAAAGGAAGTTTTTACATTAAGTTCCATATAGAGAATTAAAAACCATAGTGAAAGCTGTAATAGTTCAATAGTTTAAAAAAACATATCGAAGTAGTGAATCACAATGAAAAAAGCTGTCTTTTTGTCATCTACCACTGTCTCCTGCCTCTCACACTTCTGTTCGTCTTGGTTTTCCAGTTTGATCCTGGATGTGGGTCCTTATTGTTGAGGGTGTGTTTGCACATGTACAGAATTGTTCTGTGGGGTTTTTTCCCCCTTAACAGTATCTCTTGGAGACTCACTGTAGTTGTTCACATTTGCATGGTTTCCTCTGATCATGTGGAGCAGGAGTGTCCAAACTTTTGATGTCTCTGGGCCACACATTAAATACACAGACACTAATGAAAACTGATGAGTAAAAAAAGGCTTTTGAGTGAATTTACAATTTTGTGTTGGCCCACATTCATAGCCAGCCATCCTGGGCCACATGCGGCCCACAGGTTGGACACCCCTAATGGACTGTTTATGGCTTTTAATTCTTCTAGTATCTACTTGTAAGTTTCTGCTACCTTCCCACTGTAAACGGTAACTTCTCACCTGCATCCTTTCCGTCACTGTTTTGTGTGGTTTGTTCTTATTCCCTACCTCCGCTTCCTCACTTTTATTAGTGGTGCATATCTGCATTCTGTTCTGTATCCATAATTCCCTGTTGTTTTAGCTTTACATTTAAAAGGTTTCTTATTCTCCCCAAGTTCTTTATATCAAAGTTATTTTTAATTTCTAGAGATTTTATTATAGGGTAAGACAACACAATGTAGTAGTTATCAGTGTTCCTTGGGCTCTTGTTCCACCCACTCCCTAACCACAATGCCTCCTTCTCTTAGGTGCTGTGACGTGTATGTGGATGAATGAACAGTGTAGCAGTATCATCACAGGAGGGAAAGACAGACAAATTATGTTCTGGAAGTTGCAGTATTAAGTGCCTTTTCTTCTCCTGAATATTAAATTGAACTCTATTTAATGTATTTTTAAACCAAACTTTTAAATGAACTGGTGAATGTGCAATGATCATAATTGGAAGTGTTACCACATAAGGAATTTGTGGCTTTAAACTTTCTAAATCATGGTAACTTCACTGAAAACTATTAGTTGCCATCTTCTGAGGCAGTTACATTTGCAAGGCCAGTGGTCATCCCAGTGTGGTGATGGTCAGAAGGCAGGTTTGAGTGGCAGAGAGTAGCCAGGATATATTCAACTGACCTGGGGAAACTTTCAGAAAGCACTTAACAATATAGAATTTTCCAAGAAAATGTGCAGTATACGATACTATTTCTGAGTCACTCAATTTTGTCTTCATGATCTACGCAATTGCTGCCCATTGGGTTTTTGGGTATTTGTGTTTTCATGGAGTGGTTACTTTCTATAACCTACTGTCCCCAGATTCTAAGAACCTGGGAAAGGATTAGGAGTTCTTATAACAGTTACTGTATATAGGAATGGTTTATTTCATTGCAGCTATTAAATGTTCATCTTTTCTAAACATTAAAAGTATTTTTCTGTAATTAAGCCAGTTTTAATTTTCTCATTTCAATAATACATTATAGAAACTAGTACCTTTTAAGAAATTCAAATATCAATCCTCCTAGAAAACCATAGTGATATGAATGTTGTTCTTGCACTTGGAACCATCTTTGGACCCAAGTCCAGACAGCAAAGTAGATAATCAAACCAGGAAACGTTATTTGGTTTGCTTTTGTAAATTTCAACTAAGGTAAGCTGTAAAGCAGTAGCACGGACTCTTTTCTGGACCACAGTAATGATGTGATTTAAAATTTTTCTATACTCTAAAAACACTGTTATATCTTGTAAGCAGTATGGCATAAGGGAAAAACTTGAATCAGACCAGGGTGATAGAATTTTCAGTTTTTCTCAGGTATTGCTGGGGAGAATTTACAGCCTCAACGAGCTCCTGGTCTTCTGCCTGAGGAGTCAGAACCCAAGGAGTCAGGTTCACAGCTGGAAGCACTTCTCCTGACACTCCTACTCCCCCAGCACTGAGGGCTCTTCCCAGGACCCCTAGCCAGCTCCCTAGCCAGCTGCTATGGGGACGACTCTCCCACAGGCCCCAGGTGAATTTCGCACGCCTATTTTCTAGGTCCTGCACTATTGTGGAGAAAGCCCGGACAGTTTCCAAATGATGCAACAGTAGACAGTCTGACTAAATTTTAACTTTATTTATACATATTTAATTGGAATAGGTATAAACCAAAAAAGAAGAAAATCAGGATAAAGTGTTAATGCGATTTGTTAGCAGGGAAGAGTCAGGAGATAGAACTAATTACCAGGACAACATTGTAACCATCCCAAAGTAGCTAGGTTACATCATGTTTAGAGTGAAATGTCAAAATTAGGCATCACCCTACTTAATCTATAATAAAAAAGTCAAAAGTTTATTCTACTTAGTGTAAGAATTTTTACATTAAATATACAGTGATTCATTTCTCAGAAAATGATACCAGTAACATTGAGATGTTGTTTCCATTACACAATGACTAGAAAATCTCAAAAGCAACTAAGCAGCTATGCTATATATAGCTCAGTATATACCACTAATTTGTTTTGGGCTAGTGTACATTTCAGTTTAATGCAGAACTGCATTTTGGGTTTTAGAAAGGCAGCAATAGTTATATTTTGGCTTTTATACTAGATGCTTAACATAGTTAAGGCGACAGTTCAAGCATATTAAGTGAAGGTAGTTAAAAATTTAATGATAATGCAATCTCTTGCAACCTCCATACACTGTATAATGCTTACATGGAATGAAACCAGTGTTATTTAATTGGTGTTTTACAGACACACACAGAACCAAGAGAAAAAAAACACACTATCAAAAGCAATCATTCTAAATGTACTACGGTAACAGTAAAAATGCAAATACCACAGAACTAAAGTAGTATGACAGCACTACTTGATTTTTAGAATAAAGTTGACTGGTTCTAACACAAAGCTAAAGCCTGCATTAGTCATTCTAATCATCATATCATGGCTTATAAAAGCATCCGGTTTCTAGAAGAGATACTAATCTATGAAAGTCAGTACATCTTGTCAAAGTTTCACATCTGTAAAACCAGGATAAGGCTACAACTATTTTGAAGTCTGAACAAGGTATCAGATCAGTTAAGATTCCCAGCCATAATATCAGATAGAAAGGACCTCATGCAGCGCGCGCTGTCTGGCTCCTAGAAAGCTTCACGTGCATAATACAAAGGTAAGTTGCCAAGGAAGTAAACTGGAGGAGTTCAGCGAAGTTTCCATGGTGTCATGGCTTCTAAACCTCAGGAATGGTGTGGTCCATCAGGCTTTTCATAATGCTCGGTGCCATCCTACAAAAGAGCCACTTTTATTAAATACTGAAGTTTGGGGCTTTTTTCAAAAATGCTAAGTTCTTTTTAATGAGTTCTGATCTAAGGGTATCATGTAATCTACTTGTTTTATAAATTTCCAGTGTGAAAGGCTATCTGAATCTTGGTTAGAAAAGTTAGATGAGATACAATTAAGTCTTTGTATATTAAGGCTGGTAATATTAAAAAGAAAGAAAATGAAAATACTGTTATGAACTGGGGGAGGGGGTGTGTGGCTCCCATCACTCATTTAGGAGAAAACTTTAGAATGAGGAGTCCCGACAGTAACTCCTTTTTTAATACCCCGAGAGTAACTAGTTACTTTCTACCCAGAAGCTGAAACCAACAAAATTTTAATTATAGCTGCTGTGTTTTTGTAATTTTTTAAATATTTCCACATGCAAGATAACTTGAGTCTGAAAGAAGGATCCTAAGTTCGCTTGGCAGAAACAGCTCTGCTGGAGCCAAGATTTTAAAAGCTCCAGAGATGAGAACCCTTGCTGCCCCTTCTCTAGCCTCCCTTAGCTTTCCAGGCCTCATCCCCCCCCACACCACACCCCTGGGATAATCAAGACAATAAAAACCGTGACTACTAATATCCAGAAAACAAGAATTTGCCATCATGAACCACCGGGAGATTTCTACTAAGCAAAGGAACTAGAGGCAGCATGCAACCACCATTTCACTGAAAAGCTGGAGGTGAAGTGAAAGCCTGCCCACCTCTGTTCATATACCCTTTTCCTACTAGGAAATGTCCAAGTTTCAAAAGCATGTGGTGGATTTTATTCCATACTTAGGAAGTCATGAGAGGTCATCCTTACCAACCACTTCCTCTGATTTAAACAATTTAATCCAAATTTCTGGGTAATATCAACATCATCTCTTAGGTAAAGAACCAAGAGTTAGGGAATTAAAAGAAAGCCCAGTGCTTAAGTTACATTACCATGAGCATCAAGTTCAAGAATTGTCTACTCACCGTTTAATAATATGTTCAAAGATAAAAGCAGGCATAATTGTAATAGTAACTACAGTTCCAGACGTTGACAATATGTCTGCAATTTGAGAGTCCTGTTAAAAACACATGGGTGAGAATTCCACAGATTTTTTTTTATTCAATAAACAAAATTAGTATTATTGGTAAATAAATATATGTCCTCTTATATTTTGCTAATATCTCTAAAATTCTGATCTTTGGCATTTATAACTTTTTTCTAACTCCCTCTTCTTTTAAGATTTTACTTAATAGAGAAAGGGAGGGAGAAAGAGGGAGAGAAACATCAATCAGTTTCCTCACCCACGATACGTGCCCCACCAGGGATTGAACCCACAACCAAGTCACATGCTTTGAGAATCAAACTGGCAACCTTTTCCTTCATAGGAAGATGACCAACCAACTGAGCCCCACCAGTCAGGGGTTTTGGGGTTTTTTTTGTAGTTTTCCTTACTAAGTTTAACTCTGTATAATTACAATTTTATAGGTGGTAGCGTAATTGCTAAGTAAACCGATCTGAATATATTAGCCCCCCCAAAAAAAACCTACACCTTTTTATTACTTAAAATTAAATACTTTTCCCCATGTATAGTATTACCACATCCTCTCAGTTAACCAAAGTTTATGAAATAAGCAGATCATAAGGAAAACCTTAAAACAGCCCTGTTTAGGAAACTGCAAGGAAAAAAACCTACAAAAATGAAGTACTAATATGAACAGCAACTATTACTCACTTCCCACAATCTGGATTGAAAAAAGTTGGGCAATCATTCATTGAAAGTGCCATTAAATCGTCAATGCCTGTATCTCCATAGAATTCTAGTTCAAGAAACTACAGAGCTCAACTAGCCCAACCACCTTGTTGCAGGAACAATAATTCCAGATAACAGCCCACATATTGGGTTGGCCAAGAAATTCAGTTTTTTCCATAAAAGACATTTTCATTTTCACCAATAATTATTAATTTGCATATTTTGAGTATATCAGCTATCTCCTCCACGGTAGAGAGTTGATAGTTCTCAATGTCTCAAGCTGATCCCTACTGACTTGAACTCATCTACCTGACAGTGAAGCATTATCCAGCAAGAAATGTCCAGCATGAAACTTTGCAAAGCACTCTGACACACCCAATCAGTCACAGTACCTTCTCCATATACTGCACAAATCTGTTTTTGTTTCAGTTGCATTTCTACCTTTCTTGAAATAATAAAACATAATATGCTGAAAATGTTTATTTTCTTCCATCTTTAGTATTAAAATGACTACACAAAAATTCACCAATTTTGACTTTTTTTCCCCAGTGCACGCTGATATGACAGCTGTCACAATACAATCCAACAAAATTGTTTCAAATGAAGTTAAAAACAACTAAGCAGTACTGGAGCCACCTTATGGGAAAAACCAAATGAACTGTTTAGTCAACCCACTAATTCCTTTGTCCTCAGAGTACAGCTCGCAGAGAGCACAGCAGAGCCCGGGTCCCACGTGATTCATCTCTCCACTTATTTCTACATTTTGAGACTCAGTATGAAAACAACGACCAAAATAGACAAATGAAACAGACATTTACTAAAATAAAACCAGTAGAACAAGATGCAAGTTCCATTCCTTACCTTCAATCCAATGACATTCTGTCCATTAATTTCACAGATGTTATGTTCTGTGAGAAGACCATTTCTGGCTGCAGAGCTGTCTTTTACTATGGATGTTATTTTTCCATTTTTAAAGATAAAACCAACATGTCCTGTACTATCCTTATGCATTGTAATGGTGCGTTCAAAGGGCCTGTAAACATAATGGGTTCAATTAAAAATTCCATAGTAAACATTTTCATGTAGTTCTGCCATATTGGATGCTGTTAATCCTAGTAAGTGCAACTAAGAATGGCCATGATATTGCACACTGACAGAGTATCTTAGTAGAAAAGATTATAGCTGACCCTTCAACAATGCGAGGGATGAGGACTACTGAGCCCCATTCAGTCAAAAGTCTGCACAGAACTTTTGACTCTGCATGACCTTAACAATAACTGGCCCTCCACATTTGCAGGATCCCAACAGCAGCTCAAAACAGCTGACTGTTACACAATGGGTTTGAACTGCATGGGTCTGCATATTAAATAAATCCATGTATAAGTGGACCTGTATGGTTCAAACCCATGTTCAAGGGTCAACTATATCTTTTTTAATTTATCCATTATGGTTTTCCTAAATTATTAGTCAAGACTTCCTTCTTTTAAGTATCAAAGACTTAACTGGCTTCTACAAAGTTCATTTTAGAAAAGAAGACACATGGCTATGATGACAAGGAAGCCCGCTATCCACTCTGAAAAGCTACTGTCCCAGTTACACACCTGCTCCACTCTCTGTAATTCCGCTGTCAGGTCATTATGGGTTTTGTGATAAACCTGTTTTTATAAAATTCAGAACAGTCTTAGCTTCCTATCGGTCCACATTACTCTTCCTTACATATGAGGCAAAAATGGCATTCATCTATAAAACGTTTACTAAATACCTACCACATGTGAGAAACTAGAAACACTGAAGTAAAAAGTGTAACTGAGAAGAATAAAAAGCCAAAAGCTAATTGTAACAATATGATACAGGTCCACCCTTAACACTTGTGAGGGCCAGGGCAAGAAAATAAATGGAGGCCTGTATTCCAGGTGCTAAATGTTTAAGTTATCAATGAATTAACTGCTAAATAAAATGTTCCCAATGCCCACCTGGACAAGACTTTCATAACCACCCCAAAAACCCGATTTGCCTTTAGAACTTCCACGCCCTTGCAGGTCTGTGGGGACCCTGGCGCTTCCTCCTGAGCCTGCATGTCTGTGCAGTAAATTGGTAAGTGAGCCCAGAGACACCATGTGGCACAGTTACTTTTCCAACATACACTTTGAATTTTTTAGAGAAACAGATTAAAAAAGGAAACAAGCTTAGGATGAATTTCTGTGCAAAACCAGAATGCTATTTCTTAAAAATCAAACTAAGAAAAATCTGCACCACACATTTTAAAGACTCTGAGGCTCATCTATAACATGATTACCTTCTACCACAAATTACGCTATTCGCAGAGTCAGAGAAGCCCCAGGAAATGGGAAACTGGCCTTGAATTCCCATCTGACCCGTCCAGTCAGCGTACCTGTCACGGATAGTCATGGTGATCTTCTCCCCGAAAGCCTGTCTGAGCACCTTGTGCGCTTTATCAGAGCCCCAGCCTGCACAGTTCTCCCCGTTGATCTGGAGCACTTGGTCCCCGAACCTCAGACCAACCAGTGAGGCTGGAGAGTTTGCCTGAACTAGCTGAACAAATATACCCTAGAGAATAAGAAAATAACTTGGGTCATTTAACTTTGTTATGATACAGTTTTAAAATATCAGAAAATCAGGAACCCACTGTTTAGGTAAATAATCAACTCTAGAAATTTTTAAAAATTACGTGAGTATGCATGTCATTGTCCCTAAATAAGAAATTAGAAATTTTACCAAGGCAAGAATCCCAAGAAATAAGGCAAAAAAAAGCTAAGACCTCAGCAGTAATTTATATCTCAAATCATGAGCCATCTGTTCAACCTCAATCACTCCCTTCATCTTGGAATAAAAAGACTTAAGGAAAACGAAGGATTACTATCATAAGTAAGCTTCCAGGAATCTGACAATACTGAATGGGTATCAGCCACATGACCATTATTTACAGGGAAAGCAAGTCAAGCGTTAGAAGTTTTGTGATTTCTTTTACAATTTAAAAAGTGATAGTTTAAGATCATAACTTCATAAATCCTTTGAGCTGAAGGATTCCTTTGCCCATTTGCTAAATTATTCATAACCAAGCAAGAGTAGGGTTTATTTAACAACGTAAAAAAGATGGGCACAGTGTGCTACGCTCATTGTTTACTAGGTGAGAAGGTTGGACACACTGAACTGAGACCTCAGGACTAAAAAGGAATCCAGCAAGGCAATGCCTAAAACCATTCAGTACCACTGCAGTTATTACAAAGAACCCACTGTGGAATAAGTACAGAAAACTCAAGTACATTTAACTAAGTTATTTTCACTTATATAAACTCAACCTCAGATGTTGAACAAGATAGAATTAAGTACAAATGAACAAACCTGATAAAATGAAAAAGCATCTACAAGGCGACACCCTTTCTGCCGTCTTAACAGATCAGACATGACTTCTGTCATGTGTCTACTACTTCAGTTAGGGCGGCACAAGAAGGCCTGGCAGCATCCTGTGAAGTGCTATGACCACTGGGCTTTGGCCAGATGGACAGATCCACCCAAGGATAGCTGCAATGGGGAACAGGGGACTATGAAGAGCATGTTGTCTCTTTAGGACAAAGGAAGGAGGGGAGAGGAAACCCTGGCACAAGGGGCAGCAAGTACTCTCTTCACTGAAGAGGAAGGGAAACAGCAGAGTCAAAGCTTTCCAAAGGAGCACGCTAATGTGTCTTAAATAAGCTACAAGTGTGTGAAGACATCGATGCCCTCAGCCCCCTGGACAGGCGGGCAGGGTTGGGGCTTCCTGCCAGGGTCAGCCTCGGCCATCACCACAGTGTGCCACGCTCATTGTTTACTAGGTGAGAAGGTTGGACACACTGAGCTGAGACCTCAGGACTAAAAAGGAATCCAGCAAGGCAATGCCTAAAACCATAAATTGTGGTCTAGACTTGTCAAGTCCTTAACAATCCTGAATGCTTCCTCTGAGAGTAGCCCTGCTTGATTTCTTCAGTATGGTTAAGGGGAGATAGGAAGTAATTATAAAAGTAAAGTAATGGCTAGTTTACCCTATTAAAAAGTCACCTTTGCTCAGAAAATTACCTATTAAATTCAAATTGAAGGATGCAAATAACAAAACTGCAAAACTACAAGTTAAATGGTCATCTTTTGGTTTAAAAACACTCATCATAAGACCACTAATTTTCATTGGTCAGTTTTTTCTTAACTTCCACATTTGTTGCCCTATTTCAATCCAGAATTCTATCTGTATAAACTATGTTACAATATATGCAGACCAGTGAACTTTATTCCAGAAAGAGGACTTGAAGAAAAATTCATTCAAGGTAATGGAAGTCCTCACTGCCTCTTCAGAATAGGACATTTCCAAGTGGAAAAAAACTTAAGTTAGCTGATTTAAAGTATTCCCAATTATAGATACACCATTATAGTTTATTAATGTACTTCATTCTAACACTGCTCACTTAATATCCTAATAAGCTATTTAGACAAATTCAAATAGACATGAAAAATACTTACATTATCTACTGATTTAAGCCTGAGCCCAATTTTTCCATCTTGATCCTTACACAAAATGACTTCACGAATCCCTTGCTTAATTTCTGCTCTACGAATTCCAGCATCATTACCAGTTACAGGAGCCACCATATAGTTCATACTAGAAGGTCTTGCTACCAACTGCTGTGAGGAAGATATACAATATGTATTTATAAACATTCTAGGTGATAAAAAAATTTTACACAATAACAAATATATTCATTCAACTTATGCAAAAATGACCCTGCTTTTATTTACTAATTCCGTGGGTAACTTATTCTTACGTTTATCATCTGCAACAGATTCAATGACTCTCTGCTGGCTGTCTTCTAAATTCAATGCCATTTGTTTCTCATGTGTGCTTTGGCTTTTCAACTCAAATGTTGATCCTTGAACTTAGCAGCCATATCACACTTTTGAAGCTTATGCAACATTTTCCAGAGGGTTCTTTTATACGGTCTGATCTTTAGCAATCTACTTACCCTTTCAGAGTTTCTATAAAAGGGCAAACTTCTTGCCTCACAGTAGCACTGTGAGGATTAAAAGTGCATGTTACATGAGTGCTGGCACACCAGACAAATATTATTTCTCAATCCCTTTAACAAAGAGCTATGGATCAGCCGGCAACAGCACAAACCAAACTGCCCTAGAATAGCAGGGACTTGTGTCAGGTATATTTCAAGTTTTCTGGACCTAACTGGTTTCTTATCTTAAATGGGCCCTTTCTTCAACCAAAAAGTCAGGGAGGAAAGAGCTTAAACAAGGTTTAATTGGAATCTGTCATAAAAAGGTCTCACATATCTAAAAGTTGAGAAACTCAGAGCGGCAATCACAGGGAAAGAGGAACCTCAGTTACACATACACCATATGTTGCAAACTTTTCATTCAGAATTCATGGTAATTACTGACAGCTCCAAACTCACCCTTCCAGACTCTACTTGGTGATGCTGGGATTGAAGTGCAAATTACGTGTTCCTTTGCCAACAGGTTTCTGGTTAGCATGCACCACATGAGGCACTAGAGAGGGACGGAAAGGCTGGAAGGGGACAAGTGCCTTGCTCCTTCGTGTCTGCTTCTGCTTCCTGTCATCAGTGCCTGGGCATAGCCCTTAACCTTGGTGGCGGCAATTAATTTCACTCTCCAGCTATTACTGACACTCCCAGAACCAGCCTCACTGCAACCCTCAGAGGTACCAGCACTGTCAGTGGCGTGCCCTCCTCCAAGGTCTGAGGCCCAGCTCCCTGGAGTTCTTCCCCCATGTTTCTAGATTCTGAAAACTCCCATTTCTTCCCTATGCTACAACTGTATTCCATTTTTGCTTTTTTTCAATTCTTCAGCCTCTTTGTGTAATTTCTTAAATTATCTGTTAAAATATCTACTGTGATTTCTGTTTTCCCAAATGAGCCCTGATACAAGCCAAGTTTTCAATAACTGTTTGGTAAATAAATACAAGATATCACTTACTTTAATAAGCACTGGGGTTATGGCAACAAGCTAGACATGGACCCTGTCTTCATAAAGTATTTAACTATAATTGTAATAAGTGTCATAAAGTGCTATGGTCTTATGGTAATGATCTTAATAAAAGGATATGTGATACAACATATTTAAGATTAGAATATGGGGTCTAATTAAAAGGAACAGATCTCAAAACATTAAAAAATTATAAGCAAAAAAAGGTATTATAGACATATTTCATAACGATTACTCAAGCAGCAGCTTAGTGCTGTTTGTTGTAGGAAGTTACTGGAGGGAATGTAAAAGACTACTGTAGTAATCTAGGTTAGAAGTACAGAAACTCTGAATAGAGTTATAGTACAAATGGAATAGATAAAATGAAAACAAGAAACACGGTGGAGACAGAATCACTAGATCTTAGTAAATGACTAAATGCAAAAGACAAAGGAGAACAGAGGAGTCAAAGACATTTGAATTTTTAACTCCTAATATATTAGAAAAGTGGTAAGAGCACAAAGGAAGTGGACTACTTAGAAGTAATGTTCAGAAAGGAGTCAAAAATTTCTAAGAGAGGTCAATGCTAAAGTTAGAAATTTTGAGTTAGCCACAAAAAGAACTTGTATTTATGTGTAAAGTATGGTTTTCTATAATTCAAAATTAATTGCACACTACATACCCCCTGAGTTGGTGCTCCAGGGACCATGCCCATATTTGCATGTATTTCTTCTTCATTTAAACTCAGGCCCATGTACTGAAAAAGCTCTGGATACAATCTAGGATAGAGATCTAATACAAATAAATGAATGAATAAAGAAGAAAAACATAGGTAGAATATTCAAAATGAAAACTGTTGTCCTTTTTCTTCATGCATTAATAATCTCAGACCTCTAAAAACTCAAATACAATATCCCAAATAAAGTATCTTACCTTAAATTTTTCTTAAAATAGACTCACTTGATTAGTAATTTGTGAGCCACTGATTTTCCAATATAGAGCTGACTGAAATATCTACTGTCAAGGCAGCTACTTTATGACTGACTCATTTAGTAAACATGGATATGAAATGACTCTTCTGACTACAATAAAAAAAAAGACTAAATTTATTTAGTGTCATATCATTTTAAGAATGTTAATCATATTTCAATGAAATCTTGGGAACAGTATATTTAAACATTAATAATATTTAACTTAGTAGTAGAGTTAGGCACTATTTCCAAAAATACTTTACATGATTTATTTGTGACTTAAAATGGATTTTCCAAAGAACAATGTTATAAATAGTTATGAGAGGCCACAAAAACCTATTTAACACTCCTGTTGTGTCATGTCATATTTAGGGGCTCTCTCCTGAATGAACTTAGAAGGGGACCAAAGGAAAGGATACGGAGACTGAGTGGATTCCAGGATATGGGAAGGTCCCCAAAGGGAGGCAGCCAGAAACTGCAACTACGCCCCATGCCCCATAGAGAGGACAGTTCAGAAGTTCAACAACAGTGGCAGTATGGGCACAGTTCACATACATGAATGAATCGTAAGTTAGGAACTTATGAGGGCTAAAATTTAATGTAATTAATTTTCATTAAGCCATAAAACACATCTTCATATTCATAGTTCACTTTCTTGATTAAAGGCTTAGGTTTTGAAATAAACATTTTTCTTCTTACTACTAGAGATTTAAAACCACCAATTTTACGCTGCATAAAATTTTTAAATTCTTGGATTCCTTATTTCTTCAAAAGAATACTTAGAGATTTCTGTTCGAGGAGAATGAACCCAAAGTATAAACCTACTTCCATCTTGAGAGATAGGAGCAGATGCTTCAGACAAAATTGCTGGGTTGGCAGGGTTTGCAGAAAAGGCACTTTGAGCCTGAAAAAGAAAAGAAAATTCTAACAATAATGTTATATATGTACTTAAAATTCTTACATGTTAAAATAAGTACATCCACAAAGAAACTAAAACACTGAAGTTGTACTCAAGAAAGTTTAATTTCAAATATTTCAGCAATATAAGCTTTCAAAAAAATCTGCAAATCAAAAATATTTTTCATATTCTAAATATTTAGCACTACCACATAAAACTTGACTAAGCACCATTCTATGTATCTTATAACCAATATTTCATAGTGCTGCTGCAAGTTAATATTTGCAAAATGCATTATAAAATACACAGCCACCCATTTTACATTTTCATTATTTTTTTCAGTAATCAGTCTAAAAAATATTTTATTTGCATAAGGAAAAAAGCTCAACCATATTCATATAAAAGCCACATATCAGAAAAATACCTACAAATTTAAATACTTTATAAGTTGCTAATACTTACTTTACTCTTTTAGCATATGCTACTGAAACTTTTATCTTCATTTTAGCAAGTATAAGAAGCAGCTAGACTATACTAAATGCAGAAACTGCATCATATCATTATATGATATCAATGTTACTCATGCTCACATATACCAGGAACTCCTCTCCGAGCTTCCCACACAGTCCACTTTGTATTAAATATTCCACTGATGGAAATTCTTTCTCCTTTACAGATAGATCTGACTTTCTGAAATAGCCATGTCACTTGGACAAGGTTAATAATGAAGTGTATGACCCACCCCTAGTAACCACTCTTTACATAATCAAAAGAGGTGCATTGTGTACAGAGGGGGAGGTAAAATGGGGACTCTTTGTAATTCCCATTTAATTTTGCTGTGAACCCAAAACTACCCTAAAAGATAGAATATATTAATTTTAAAAGTTATTCCTTTTTAGATTGGTTATTATTTCTTATTCTTTCATTCGTTGCTATGATTCTTATCCAAGGAACACTGAAGTAAGAATACATATAGAAAGTTCTCTGTAACTAGATGTATCTTTCTTATGTAACTAAATAAGAGTAACAAAAGAAAGATGGTACAATAAGGGCTTAAGGACTATGAGTCATTAAATGCAGCAAATTGTTTCATATTTATCTGACATCTCAACTATAAAAAAGGGGAAGGGGGAAGTACCCAAGGAGCACACAGTTACTGCTGGGGCATGCTGTTTCTGCCACTACAAAAAACATGTGGAGAGAAGAGACCAAGCTCCTGGAGCCAACACTTCCAACCTCTGCTCACTGCATTAGAAAACTGATGAGCACTGGGTTTCTACAGCATTGTTTTTTAGCTTATTTTGTATAGGTACAGCCACCAAAGGCTCCTGTTAAGGATTTGTAATGGATATGGTAAAAAAACAGTTTACAATATATGAACTGCCAGTTCACACTGCTGCATTTAGCTTAGCTGTAGTGTAAAAAGCCAGAGGATTAGAAAATAAATATCATCTTTGCAGGGACATCTCAAGAACAAAAATAAACCTAAGTATCAACTACATCAACTACTGTGTAAAATTAACTACACACACAGGCACACATATAGCCCAGGACTTTAGTAGCTAGGAATACTGTTAAATCCAGTGAGAATTTAAGAAAAACAAAACAAGCAAAAAAAATTCTGTATTCCCCCTTTCACTCATTGTTACATTTCTACGCAGGTAGCTTTTTGCTCAAAACAGAAAAGGCCTCTTCTAATGGAAATGTCCATATAATTTATGTACATTAGGCTTTTCCTTAAAGAGGTAAGCCTAATGTAGACTATACCCCTATTTTCCAATCCAATATTTGTCAATATCAACTCTTTCCTTTTCTATTTTCAAAATCAAAAACCTCTGCTTAAGTCAACTATGGTTAATTCAAGAGTTCAATTCCCTAAAAATGATAAAAACAAATTATTGTATTTTGCCATGTATAATGTGTATTTTGCCCAAATTTTTGAGGGAAAAATAAGGATGCACATTACATGTGGGTATAATGATTATATACCATGGACATACTAGTGGGTATAATAATCCCTGTGTATAATGCACACAAAAACATGGGTGCAGCATTATACATGGGAGTGCACTGTACACAGCAAAATATGATAGCCATTGTTTCAGATCCACCTGCAAATCCTTATCCCTTAGTGCTCTGATGTCATTAATGACTTAATTGTTATTCTTGAGGGCTAAATATTTGAGATAAATTCTATAAAAAGCAAATGTGCTTGTTCAAATGAACTTTGTGGAAATAAAAACCACATGAGAAAACATTGAAGAAAAAAGCAATAGAACATTCAAGATGACTGAACAGGTCACTTAAAATTATGAGGCATCAAAGTCCTGGCAGCTTAAGAATACATTTTAGATATTTCACATACCTTATTTTAATATCCACAGTGGATCTATGGTAGAAGCATGTGTTCACTGATCTCTCCCCATATGTAACCAATCATTACTACAAGGTTAATAATAACTCCAGCCATCTATTTGTTACTATTATTTCTGGGGGGTTTCACCCTAAAAAGGCCAACATTTTATCTAAAAACATTTGTATTCTTGAAATTGTTTACTTCTCATAAATTTGAAATAAACCTTTTATGCTTATTAAATAATTATTAAGTAAATCTCAGAATAAACTAAGGTGAAGGCCTCAAGTGAAATCATCTTTAGAGTAAGAAGCTTTGAAGTACCAAACTCAAGAAAGAATTTCATCATATTAAAAAGATTTTAGAAATAAAGTTTAAGTATAAGACAGAGTTTGATTTATGTTGCAAAATTAAAAGAATAAACAACAGCTGAAAAATTCCAAGTTTCCAGGACATCAAAATTTAAAGTAAACTGGAATTATGGTGGATTCATTAAATATTACCAGTTATATTTGGTTCAAAAGCATAGTAAAAATTTACAAAATGGCAAGACCTGATCCCAACCCCCAACTTTCTTAAGCAGAAACATGTCTCCAGAGCTAATACTTAAACATGAAGGACTCCAAAGAGTTTCTGACTTACTGAGATGAGAAACACTGTAATCTCTAACAGTCATTTAGAGTACGAACATGTGAAATGTCTGCTGCTTACATCTCAAAGGAAATAAATACCTACACTCCATGCTTCCACATGACTACTCTTCTATGAGCAGCATGTACCGTTCACCATTTCTACCATTTTTAACCTCAAAGAGAAGGCAAAGACTTTAAAGACTGGTCAAAGCTGAAGGTCCCATAAAACAACATTTTAATTTTAAACAAAACTAGGACATCAAAAGGTTAGAGTGCATTTTACCAACTTATATATGTTGTAGTTAAATTTCAGTCACAAAATCTAGCTATCATTGAATAGTTTACAGTTTTAAAGAAATAATATCCCATACTCATGAATTCATTGTAAAATGAAAAGAAAATACTGACTTTTCTATAACTTTTTAGTCTGCAATTAATAAATTTAAAAAAGTGTATGATGTATAAAAGTGAGCAAATCTATCTAGTTAAGGTTCTTACTTCACTTTACCTGTAACTAAAATGTATGGCACAGTGTATTGGGTTGGTGGGGGGTGAGGGGGTAGTATTTAACTTAAACATACCTGAATTACTTTGTCTACCTTCAAATCTTCAAGAGATGGGTATAGAGACATTTTTGCAGGACTTTCCTAAGGAAAAAAAAAAAAGAGTTTCTGTGATTCAGGAACTTCTGGCCAAGATGGAGGCGTAGATAGACATGCTTCGCTTCCTCACACAACGCAAAGAAGGACAGCAACCAATTTACAAACAAAAAACAACCAGAAGTGCCAGGAAATCGAACTATATGGAAGCCCAACAACCAAGGAGTTAAACATTCATCCAAACTGGACACTTGACAAGGCAGAAGATGGCAGATCTGAAGGGCGAGGTAGCAATGGTAGACCAGGTGGTCCCACATTTGGTGCAAATAAATAGGGAGGAACAACTAGGGAGTGAGACAGTCCATGCAACCCAGGGTTCCAGTGTGGGGAGCTAAAGCCTCAAAACCTCTGGCTATAAAAACCTGTGGGGGTTGCTATCAAGGGCAAAACTGCCAGTTGAAGAGGTCCATGGGATCCCAGAACATACACAAGCCCAAGCACCTGGGAATTAACACCAGGACAGCACCTGAAAAAGAACAATTCATTTGTGGGTAGAGGAGGAAGTGACTGAAACCTGAGGAGAACTGGGCAAGAAGCATTGTTCCCTCTCTGGCCCCTCCCCCACATATAGCACCACAACACAGGGAGGTGGATTGCCCCACCCTAAAGAATACCTAAGGCTCCACCCCTTACAATGTAACAGGTTTGCCAAGACAAAAATAAAAAAAAAAGGCCCAAATGAAAGAACAGAACTACGTGCCAAGAAGATAACCAATCTATCAGATATAGAGTTCAAAACACTGGTAATCAGGATGCTCACAGAAATGACTGAGTACAGCCACAAAATAAAGTTAAGAAACAAAGGTTATACAAAGTGAAATAAGGAAAGATACAGGGAACCAACAGTAAAGGGAAGGAAACTGGAACTCAAATCAATGGTTTGGACCAAAAGGAAAACATAACTTTCAACCAGAACAGAATGAAGAAACAAGAATTCAAAAAAATGAGGAGGGGCTTAGGAACCTGTGGGATAACTTTAAATGTTCCAACATCTGAATCATAGGGGTGCCAAAAGGAGAAGAGAAAGAGCAAGAAATCGAAAACTTATCTGAAAAAATAATGAGAGAAAACTCCAATGTGACAAAGCAAATAAATATATAAGTCCAGGAAGCTCAGAGAGTCCCAAAGAACTTGAACCCAAGAAGTACACACAAAGGTACATCAATATTACATTACCCAAGATTAAAGATAAAGAGAGAATCTTAAAAGCAGCAAGAAAAGAGGAGACAGTTACCTACAAAGGAGTGCCCATAAGACTATCAGCTGATTTCACAAAAGAAACTTTGTAGGTAAGAGGGGGCTGGAAAGAAGTATTCCAAGTCATGAAAGGCTAGGACCTACATCCAAGATTACTCTATCCAGCAAAGCTTTCATTTAGAATGGAAGGGCAGATAAAGTGCTTCCCAGGTAAGTTCAAGTTAAAGGAGTTCATCATCACCAAGCCTTTACTATAGGAAATATTAAAGGGACTTATCTAAGAAAAAGATGATCAAAAATACGAACAGTAAAATGACAGCAAACTCACAACTATCAATGGACTGAACCTAAAACAAAAACAAAAACTAAACAAATAACTAAAACAGGAACATAGTCACAGAAATGGAGATCACATGGAGGGTTATCAGTGGGGAAGGAGAGGGGGAATGGGGGAAAAGGTACAGGGAATAAGAAGCATAATTGGTAGGCACAAAATACACAGGGAGAGGTTAAGAACAGTATAGAAAATGGAAAAGCAAAAAAAATGTACATGCATGGCCCACTGACATGAACTAAGGTGGGGGGGAATGCTGGGGTGAATGAGGGTACCAGGCAGAGGGGGATAAAAGGGAGGAAAAAATGGGGCAGCTATAACAGCATAATCAATAAAATATACTTAAAAAATTTTATGATTCATATTTCACTGAAATTTAAATAGTACCTATAACCAGCAACATACACATAAACACGTGTAAACATTTAACACAATACAATTGTGAAACACATGGAAAAATATGAACATCTATGTTATATAAAAATTGTTGATTAATGGCTAACAAACTCTCTCTCCCTCCCTTACCAATACTATCAAACTACATCCACTAGAGACTTTAAATTTCCCTTTAAATCAAAGTCCCTTCATTTCAAAAGTTTAGAAAATCAAAAAGAATGGGTATGTTGCTTTACTTAGCTTACCTATCTATAAAACCTCCATCACTAGAGACAAATTTTATACACACACACACATATGAATGAGTGGGGAAAAGGAGGTTCACTGTTGTGAGTACACAAAACAGTCTATTCTTGTATTATTACTTATTATGGTAATAAAATACAACTGTAAACTTACTTTTGCCCATGCCAATATACATATATATGTATAGTTGATCTTTCAAGGGTCAACTTGTATTTCCATCTGCAGTTAGGAAACTGAGTATGCAGCAGGCCAACTTAAGTTAAACTCAGATTTTGACTGCGAGAGTGGTTGGTGCCCCTAACTTTCTCGTTGTTCAAGGATCAAATGTATATAGAAAAAACAATATACTGTACTCCAACCATTAATGATAGTTTTATCTTCAGGAGACATGAATGAAATAAATAGTAAGGGCCCAAGGAATAAGAGGAATATCTACGTTGTTCAATATTCTTTTAGTCACCATGAATTGTTTTTTGTAGTAGTTTAAAACAATTTTCTAAAAGTAATACAAGGATATGTACTTTAAAATTTTGTTTACCTATTTAAAGATGAATACCTGGTACTTTCTTTAAACCCAGGATACCAATATATCCTAAACTGTACAGGGTTTAACAATGATTCTTGAACTAGTTACTAGTTTATTACTTCTCATCTCCAAATCTACCCATTATTGGCTGCTCTGTGAAAATTTACAAATTGCTCTTTTGCCAGCTGGCAGGTATTAGGTGTTGTCAGGAAAGGACGCTGGAGGTACACTGGAGAAAGAGATTTTCCCCCAGCCAGGCTCCAGCAGCACCTGCGTCTCTATCATCTTCCTGCAGCAGGGAGCAGCTTAAGCACCCAGCTCCTGCAAAGCACAGCAACCCATACCGACCACATCACTCATTGGTGAGTAGGTTCCCAGCATGGTGCCACCAGCAAAGCACTTCCCCCACTGAGTAGCTTTCCCTAGAATACCCTCAAGTACCTTATAGCACCTCCCTGTGAATAGCCTCCCCCACTACCTTAAAGGGAGTATTTCCAGTAAGTTAGGAAGGCAATTTTACCATCCTTTGAGTGATGGCTGTACTCTCTCCAAGGCCTGGATCTCAGACATAGGAGGAGGGCAGCCTCTTCCTGGGCTGGGACACCTATCTCAGCCCTGGGTTGAGTAGATACTCAATAAATCTGCTCTTCCTACATTCATTAAAGTTCTCTTCACTCTTACTAGCCAATCTGTTTCTTCAATCATGTTACAGTTAACAATTCTGTAATTAAACTTTCACTGTTCCAATTACTAAATGGTTTCTGTCTCTTGGTTAGATGCTCAACTCAATAATAACATTTCTAAATGGATATACTTCATATACCATAAAATTTATTCTTTTAAAGTATATAACTGAATAGGTCTCAGTATAGTATGTTGGGAACCAAATGCATAAGGAACTAAAAGTGATAAGCTGGAAGATATTACAGATGTATTTGAAATCTGGAACAATATTTATATAATGTGTATGTTACAAATTCATGCATGACCACTGAGCAATTAGTTGTACTCAGAGACGTTGCCCATTTCAGCTACTTATACCTCCAAAATCAGAAAATTTATAATAAACATTTGGGCTTATGTTCAAATTTAACTAATTTTTTAACTACCCCTTTATCTTCACTTCCACAAAATTATTCATAAAATGGCCTAAAATAGAAAAAATAACAACAAATGATGTTCACTGAACCCAATGGTGGAGAGTGATGAATGTTTTGAGGACTGAGGAATAATAAGCATTTCAGGTAGTTCGTATATGGTGTCAAGGAACATGCATACTCTGAGATAAAAACCTAGGCAGTCTGCCAAGAGCAATGTTTCTCAAATGTGGCTGATGATCAGAGCAGAATTACCTGGGCGCTAGTTAAAAATAGTTCGCAAGCTGACACACATTTCTTGAAGAACACAGAAACTCTTTTTAGTCAACCTCCACAGAGATTCTGGTAAGCCACTGAGAAATATGGCCATATAAAATCTACGTTAAGTACAATAATTTCTTCTTATCTAAAAGAGTCTATTTCACACTTATTGGACTGACAAAAATCTGAAGTTTGACAACACTCTCAAATCCTAACACTTTGAGAAACGCTCATACATTACTAGTAAAAGTGTAAACTTGAACAATTTCCATAGAGTTGCAGTATTTACCTAAAATATAAATGCAGGTGCCCTACAACCCAGCCATACCACTTCAGGTCTTTATCCTACAAATATGTGTACACATAAAGTGACACGTGTAAAAGTTTATTCACTGAAGCACTGACTGTAACAGCGGAATACATGAAATAGAGGAGGAAGTTCTATACACACTAATATTGAAAGAGGTTCAAAACATCATCAGTAAGTGGAAAAACAATCATGATTTAGGGCAGTGTACAATAAAACATACTAACATTTATGTTAAAAGGGGAGGATCTAAGTAACTAGAAAAAGGCTACAAACTAAGTCTAAAGCTAGCAGAAATAAGGAAATAAAGGTTAGAACAAAGATAAATGAAATAGAGAATTGGAAAAAAATAAAGAAAAGTGATGAAACCAAAGCTGGTCAACACAAGTGACAAACCTTTAGCCAGATGGACTAAGACACCAAAAGAGAAAACTCAAAATACTAAAATCAGAAATGGAAGTGGTAAATTTACACTGACTCTACAGAAATAAAAGAATTAGTACTATGAGCAACTACATGCCAAAAAACTGCATAACCTAGATGAAATGGTCAAATTCCTAGAAACACCAAACCTACCCAGATTAAATCACAAAGAAACAGAAAATCTAAATAGATCTGTGACTAGTAAACAGATGGAATCAGTATCAAAATCTACCAACAAAGAAAAGCCCTGAACCTGATCACTGGTGACCTCTACTAAACATTAAAAAAAGAATTAATATCAATCCTCCTCAAAATTTTGCTAAACTCATTCTATGAGGACAGCCATTACCCTGATACCAAGGCTAGACTAAGATTCTACAAGAAAAAATACTATATACCAACATCCCTCACGAACATTGATGCAAAAATCCTAACAAAATTCCTGCAAACAGAATTGGACAGCATGTTAAAAGGATTATACAGCTATATACCTTTAGGAAATAGCATTTACTCCTGGAATACCAGCATGGTCCAAGATAGGAAAACTGGTCAAAGTAATGTGTCACCACCAACAAAAGGAAGGGGAAAAAACCACATGAGCATCTCAATGGAGGCAGAAATAGCACTTGATAAAACTCAACAATCTTTTATGATAAAAACACTCAACAAAATACAAATAGAGGGAAACTACTTCCACATAATAAAAGCCATATATGAAAAATACATGGCAAACATCATAAAATGGTGAAAGACTGAATACTTTTCTTAGTCTAAGATCAGGAACAAGGGAAGGAGGCCCCCTTTCACCACTTCTATGCAACAGAGTTCTAGCCCCAGCAATTAGAGGGAGGGAAGGGAAAAATAAGGGCATCCACATAGGAAAAGAAGTAAAATTATCTGTTTAAACATCATCTTGTTATGTTTAGGGTTTGGAAACCCTAGATGCCACCAAAAAAAAAAAAAAAGCTGTTAGAATAAACAAATTCAGCAGCATACAGTCAACACGCAAAATCAGTTGCATTTTTATACATAAACAATGAAGAATCTAAAAGGGAAATTACAAAAAAAATTCCATCAAAAAATAAAATACTTAAGAATTTAATGAGAGAGGTGAAAGAACTATATGATGAAATCTATAAAATGATGCTGAAAAAATTTTAAAAGATAGAAATAAATGGTAGTACATCCCATGTTCATCAATTAAGGCTTATTATTGCTAAAATGTCAATACCATCCAAAGCAATTTACAGATTCAATGCAATCCCTATCAA
This sequence comes from Tonatia bakeri, assembly GCA_004024845.1. Taxonomy (NCBI): domain Eukaryota; kingdom Metazoa; phylum Chordata; class Mammalia; order Chiroptera; family Phyllostomidae; genus Tonatia; species Tonatia bakeri. The sequence continues at coordinate 126,721 of PVIA01000559.1, forward strand.
AATCTTAATGACTGTTTTTACAGAAATAGAAAAACCCATCCTAAAATTCATATGGAATCTCAAGGCACCCCAAATATCCAAAACAATTTTGAAAAGGAACAAAACCGGAGGACTCACACTTCCTGATTTCAAAACACACTCAAAATAGTACTCCAAATAGTATGGTGTTAGCATAAAGACATACAGACCAATGGAACACAACAGAGAGCCTAGAAGTAGATAAGCCCTCCAATATAAGGTATACTGATTTTTTACAAAGGTGTCAAGACCATTTAATGAGGAAAAGACAGTCTTTTCAACAAACGATGCTGGAAAAATTGGACATATACATGCAAAACAATAAAGGTGGACCCTTACCTAACACCATATAAAAAAAATTAACTCAAAATTCATTTAGGAACCTAAACATAAGAGCTAAAACAATAAAACTCTTAGAAGAACACATAGTATGAAAGATTCACAACACTGGATTTGGCAATAATTTATTGGATATGACACCAAAAACATAAGTAATGAAAGAGAAAGCAGACACATTGGACTTCATGAAACTTTTTCAATTTTGTGCAGCAAAAGGTACTATCAATAGTGTAAAATGGCAACCCACACAATGGGAGAAAACATGTGCAATCATGTATCTAAGCGATTAATATCCTGAACATTTAGAGAACTAAAACTCAACAATAACAGCAAAAACCTGGCAAAGAACTTGAATAGATATTTCTCCCAAGAAGATACAGACATGGCCAACAAGCACATGAAATGAAGATACTCAACATCACCAATCATTATGGAAATGCAATCAAAAGTAGGAGATACCACCTCACACCCACAAGCACAGCTACTATCAAAAAAAGTACCCCTGGCAGAGTAGCTCAGAGTGTAGTCCGGATAAACCAAGGTTACAGGTTAGTTCCCTGGTCCGGACACATAACAGAATCAACAAATGAAGTTAAAAAAAAAAAATCGAATCTCTCTCTTTCCTCCCCACCTCCCCTCAACCCATTAAAATTTTCTTAAAAAGTGTTGGTGAGAACATAGAAGAAATGGAACCTCTGATCTGTTAGTGGGACTGTAAATTGCTATAGCAGCCATAGAAAACGGAATGACAGTTTCTCAAAAAATTAGAATTACCATATATGATCCAGCAATTACACTTCTGGATATACACCCAAAAGAACTGAAATCTGGGTCTGAAGAGATTATTCATGTGTGTGTGTTCATAGCAGCATTATTCACAAGTGTCCACACACAGAAGCAACCCAAAGTGTCCATGGAAGGATGAACAGATAAGCAAACTGTGCCATGCACATACAATAAAATATTAGCCTTAAAATGTTAGGAAATTCTGCAATATGCTACATGGATGAACCTTGAGGACATTACACTAAGTAAAAGAAGCTAATCACAAACAGACCAATACTATGATTCCACTTACATGAGGTACTTAGTCAAAATCATAAAGACACAAAGTAAAACAGTGGTTGCCAGGGGCTGGGGGAGGAGAGAAGGGGAAGCTACTATTTCATGGGTATCAAGTTTCAATTTTACAAGTTGGAAAGAGTTCTGGTGATGGTTGTACAGTATCAACATATTTAATACCACTGAACTGTACACTTAAAAATGGTCACGATGGTAAACTTTATGGAATGTGTATTTTACCACATTAAAAAAAAAGTGGTGGGAATATATTTACACGTTTGTTTGTACAGGTATACACTATTCCTGGACGGATACCTAAGAAACACAAAACTTGGCTCCTACACAAAGGAAATGTGGTTTGATGGCTGGAGAACCGCAAAGGGAAACTGTACTATATACCTTTCATATTACTTACATTTTTAGTCATGTTACTGTTTATCTCCTCAAAAGCTAAATACATGTAAAAAAAATGTTTGCAACAATTAGAAATTTGAAAGTGCTAAAATAACTATTACCATATGTATTTTTAAAAGTTGTTTGGGGGGACCTTTCATTTTAGGAACCCATGGCATTTACTTTACTACCTAAAAAAGAGTACTTAAATCTGGTAAAAATAGGAAAAAAAATAGTTGAGTCATGCTCAGTTTAAGGAAGTGGTTTTTATTTGCTTTTAACTGAACATTTATTTACTTGAATGCTGCTATTAGGAAATTTTCCCTCTTTTGGTCACGATTTTTACATTCTTTCTTATAATGCACAAACATGACTGAAAATTAATGTTGCCAAAGTTATATTTAGATTAAGGCAATAACTATTTCCTGAACCTTTTAAATGACATTCTACTTCCTTATTTTTATTCTGCGGCACAAATCATTTGATCTATCCTTTTTACGTACCGCTTTAAGCACAAAAGTTTATAGAAGTTGGTACCAAACAAAAGAAAATTTCAAAAAATTTTACTGTGTACCCACAATCGCAAACATAAAAACCAAAGACTGAGGACAAATCTGAGTTTAAATGAATCACATGAATTTCAAATAAAGCTAACGGACTGAAGCTGTTTTTCAATGTCATTTTGCCTTTTTAATCGATTGTTTTTTCTTTGAGGCAAGTGCACCTTAAGTGTTTGATAAACTAATGCACTTTCTAAGTAATCGGCTTACATAATGGAAGACCTAACAGTAAATGTGTACGCAGATTACACAGACTGGAGAAACCTAGAAATTCTTTCAAAAACTGGCACATTAGAAGGCTTCATGATTAAGTAACCCCACTCCGCGCAGAGGAAAACTTTTCACGTCCATACGCCTTCACTTTCCCATTACCCGGAAACCCTGAAACGAAAGCTCTGAGTCGTGAGATCTCCAGGGACATTTCCTTCTGAACACGCCCTCCTCGGAAACTGCCTCCCTCCGCTCCAACTTCTCGGGGAAACGGGCGCACCGAGAACCCCCCTCCCAGCCCTTCCAGAAAGTCGAGGCTCCCCCGCTCCCCCGCACCCCCCCCCACCCCGCAACAAACCGCCTCCGCCTTCCAAATCCGGACGTTCGGATTTGCCCGGAAGGTGATTAAGTACAGCGCCCAGGAATGCGGAGCTCCTGGCCACGAACCGCAGCCCGCGGCTCATTCTCAAGGAGAAGGAACAAACCGAACGAGCGCGAGTCGAGTCCCAGAGTCCCACAGCCGCTGGGGGCGGGGAGGTGGGGGAGATAAAGGAGGCGCCCTGGGACCACCGCCGCCCCCCAGCCCGCCGCTCCCCAGCCGCGTCCCCCCAGCCCCCGCCAGGTCGGGACCAGGAACCCCGGGGTCCGAGCAGGCTGAGCGTGCCGCTGAGGCAAACTTTCACCCCGGTGCACGGAGGGGTGCGGAGCCCACCGAGAGGGCGTCGCCACCTCCACCTCCCGAAAACCGTTGTGACCGAGACACTCCCCGCTAAGTGACGGGGGTCCCCGCGCCCGGGAAGCGACATGAACACCCCACTTATCCCCTCAAGGGCGGCTTACCTAGGCCACAAGGAACTGCTCGCCACTGCCGCCCCTGCCTCCGGTCACTGGCATAGAGTTCTGACTCGAAGGGAAGAAAGCACGCACCGGAGGACCGCCCTTGAGGCGCGCCAGGGCTCCGCCCCCGCCTTCCGCCTGCGCAGGCGCAGGGAGCCTGGTCAGGTGACCCGTCCCCTTGGTAACTGGGCAGCTGGGTGATGGAGGTGAGGAGGGCCGTGTGTGGGGGCTGCTGCTGCTGCTGCCGCCGCTGCTACTACTACTACTACTCCTGGGACCGGGGGAGATGGAGCTGGTCACACTGCCATCCGTTACCCTCACCGCCTTTTCCACCCTGCGAGTAGTTTGTGCCTAAGGGCGCCGTGCCACTTGCTCACTGCTTTGTCTAAGCTCAGGGTCCTAACACATCAATTACGAAGAGACCTGACAATCTATCTTTTGGAGATTTCCTCTGCTCGCCTTGGAACTTCCACCACTGTAGTTACTACCTTCTCCCCCTACAGGCCCAGAAACATTCTTACCAGTAACCCTTCTAAACTCCAGCCCTCTTTGCACTACAACTTTTTTACTTGGGCTTTTATCGCTTTTTCTCCATCTGAACTGAAGTTTGTTGACTGTTGAAGGTTTTGGGTAGGTTTGCGCAGAAGAGCTTTATCCTACTATAAAAACTAAAAAACTATTTCTTGAGGGCTGTGTTCTAGGCACTCTCGTAAGATCTTAATGTTTATAGTCTAATTTTGTCATTAAGATCAATCTATAAGATAGAGATACATCTGCTTTGGCGTACAAATTGAGGCACAATTTACCCAAGTTACCTGGTTTGTCATAGTTACCATGCAGCAACATAGAATATAAAGTAGCATTAACTTAGAAGCATTTTATTTCTAGCTGTTATTTAATACTATAATAATTTAACCTATAAAACTAATAAAAATGTGAGTAGAAAAGAGATGACTATAAAATGAAAACTTCACCCTCATAGAGTTTATGGTCTAGCAGCTCGAGCTGATAAAACATACATTAAAAAAATAAGTGCGCAACAGATTGGGAAGGAGAAAACAAACTTTTTCTTCGCAGGTGGCATGATTATGTAGACAGTTGCAAAGAACTGACCAAAAAAAAAAAAAAAAAGAACTAAACTAAAACTAATAAGCAATTATAGCAAGGTTGCAGGATACAAATTTAATATACAAAAACCTACTGTCTGTATACTAGCAATGAACCACTGGAATTTGAAATTAAAGGCACAATATCACATTAGCACACAAGAAAGAAGTACTTAGGTATAAAAGTAACAAAGTATATACAAGATCTATATGAGAAAAACATCAAAATTTTGATGAAAGAAATCAAAGAAAATCCAAACAATGGACAGATGTTCCATGTCCATGGATAGGAAGACTCAATATTGAGATGCCAGTGCTTTCCAACTTGATAGATTTGACACAATCTCAATAAAAATCCTAGCAAGCAAATTTTATATCAACAAACTGATGTAAAGTTTTTGAAAAGACAAAAGTCCCAGAAAAGCCAACATGATATCAAAGAAGAGGAACCAAGTCTCAGGTCTGACAGGACCCAACATCAAAGCTTAATATAAAACTACAGTAGTCAAGACAATGTGGATTTGGGAAGAAGGACTAGACAAATAGATGAATAAAGTGGAATACAGAGAGACAGAGATAGACTCACACAACTACAGTCAGTAGTTCTTTGACAAAAGAGCAAAGTCATTCAAGGGACAAAGGATAGCCTTTCCAAGAAATGGTGCTGGAACAACTGGACTTTAAAATGAAAAAAAAAAAAAAGGAATCTAGACACAGATTAACTAAATTAACTTGAAATGGATCATACACTTAAATTAAAAATGCAGAACTATAAAACTTCTTGAAAATAACAAAGGAGAAAATTTAGGTGCCCTTTGGTTTGGTCATAAGTTTTAGATATAACACTAAAAACAGAGTGAGAGAAAAAATTGACAAATTAAGACTTATTAAAATTTAAAATTTCTTCCCTGGAAAAGACACTCTTGAGAAAATGATAAGACAGCCCTGCCTGGTGTGGTTCAGTTGGTTGGAGCATCATCCTATTTTGGATTGATTCCCAGCCAGGGCACATGCCTAGGTTGTGGATTTTGCCCCCAGTTAGAACATGTGTATACATTGAAGTTTCTCTCCCCATCTCTCTCTCCCTCTATCTCTCTCTCTCCCTCCCTCCCTCCCTTACCCTTGCTCTGAAATTAATAAAACATGTCCTCCATAGAGGATTTTAAAAAGTGAAAAGACGAGCCACGAACCAGGAGAAAGTATTTGCAAAATACATATCTGATAAAGAACTTGTATCCAAAATATTTAAAGACCAATTAAAGCTCAACAATAAGAAAATGGGTAAAAGATCTGAAGACACCTCACCAAAGAAGATATACAGATGGCAGATAAGTGTATAAAAAAAGTCTTGAAAGCAAGTTAAAACAATAATGAGATACCAATACACACATACTGGTGTACAACACCGAGAGTGAACACTGGTGTAAACTGTGGATTTCAGTTAATAATAATGAAGGGGAGGTGGGGACTGAATGAAAGATGAAGTGATTAACCAAAAAACATTGTGCATGACACAATGATATGGGGTGACTGACGGAGGGGGTAGTACTGGGTGGAGGTGGGAAAAGGGAGAAAAAATGGGACAACTATTACAGTATAGACAATAAATAAATACTAATACAAGGTCTGTTTGAAGGTATCTACACATGTGATATGAAAAATGGAGACATTTATTGAAGGAGATACAAGATTGATAGAAACATTGTACATAGGACAACAATGCCTTAGCTCCCTTCAAAGTAGGCACCGTGGGACCTCACACAGTTCTCCCAATTGCTATCAACTGCCCTGTTGTATTTTCCTGAATTTCACTGACAGTGAAATCTGTTCACTTTCAAAGGTGATTTTAGTTTTGGAAAAGCTGGTAGTCACAGAGTGCCAAATCTGGGGCTGAGTCACCTGGGCAGTTTGATGGTTCACCAAAAAACCCTGCATGAGACACGATGCATGAGCAGGTGTGTTGTTGTGACAAAGCTACCAATCACCAGCTGCCCATAGCTGTGGCCTGAACTGTCCAAATAGCTTCCACAGAGGAATGTTAAAGCTTAATGCAAAATTTGGTGCAGATTTGTTGCTCTACACAGTCATATTGAATGGAATGGCCACACAGCACACATCTCAATGAACAGTGTCTACCACCCCCACTGACTGCTACAGTGAAGTCATCATTGTTTATGCATGTGCATTCCAGTCTACTGTCCTCGGCTGCCACTTTACATTGATGTCATGATACTGTTCTCATTATACTAACAATGGCTGGACTTTTTTCCAGACAGACCTTGTACTGCTACTAATAATAATGTATCGATATTGGTTCATCAAGTACAACAAATATACAACACTGACACAAGATGTTAAGACTAGGTTAGCCCTGGCCTATGTGTCCCATTTGGTTGGAGCATTGTCCCTTAACCAAGAGGTTGTGAGTTCCATTCCTGGTCAGGGCACATACCTAGGTGGCAGGTTCATCCCCAGCCTAGGCACACAGGATCCCCAGTTTAGGTGGATGTGATCCCCAGTCCTGGTGTGAGTGGAAGGCAACCAGTCCATGTTTATCTCTCGAGTTGATGTTTCTCTCTCTTCCTTCCTCTCTCCTGCCTTTCCCTCTCTAAAAGCAATGAGGGAATGTCCTCTGGTGAGAATAAAAAAGAATATGTTAAATTGTGTTTGGGGAGTTGGATATACATGGGAATGCTGTACTATTTGCTGATTTTTTCCATAAACCTAAACCGTTCTAAAAAATAAAGTCTATTAATGAAAAACATAATAATTACACAAGTAGAGTTGTAATGGGTGTTTGAAGAAAAAATTCAGAACTATGAAAATTTATTACAAGAGAACCAAAAGTAGTCTAAGAGTCTGAGGAAGGCATCCTTGAAAATATGGCTTTTAAGCTGAAGAGTAAGAATTAGCCAAGTGACAAGAGGAGGAAAAGCATTTCAGTCAAAGAGAACAAGAAATACAAGAAAGTGTTGTGGTTAAATAGAAGCTAGATGAATTTTAGGAGCTGAAAGGCCATTTTGGCCAGAACAAAATCATCAGAGAAGGAATAGCTTAAGACAAAGCTAGAGAAATAGGCAGGGCTCCACAGAATCTACTGAAAAGAGTAACATGATTAGATTTACATTTCAGATGATTACTGTAGTTACTGCTTGGAGGATGGATTGCATGTGTGGATAAGTCTGGGATGCACAGAGACACATTAGGAGACTACTATAGTGAAAATGCAGAAAATCAGAAAAATCAAAAAAATATTAGGATAAGAATCAGGAAGGCTTAGTGGTTGATGGGATATGAATTACATATGAGAGGTATCTAAGATAAGTACCAAGTTTCTGGCATGGGCAAATGTAGGGAACCGCTTTGCAAGGCGTGGAAATGTAGCTCAGCACCCATGTGGCAAACCAGTGGGGAGCGAGTCGGCACACAAGACCACACCCATGAAGAAGTTCTCCTGTGGGAAATCAAGCCTGCATTATACCTAGGCTGCTTTGTGACTTACTCTTGTTAAAACTCCCTCACCCTGAGTTCAGGCAGCAAATGCTTACTGCTTATCTTTAAAGTAACTTCCTGAAGTCTGTGCTAATTCTCCCAAGGATTGAAGTGTAACCAGACCTGTTACTCTTATCGTTCCCTTGCATTTGCAACATTTTTTCCTTGTTAATCTGTCAGAAGTAATCAGTAACATCCCTTCTGTTGCTATCTGTAAAAGGTAATCACCTAAAGCAAACCTAAGTATAATGAATGAAAACCTTCTTTGATATATGCTATTAAAAAGCCAACAAAATCTTGTCAAGGCAAGGGTCGGGGCACTCTCCCCTTGAGAGAGTAGCAGTGCCATCCCTTTTCCTCCACAGGACTTGGTAGTCCGTGTGAATTTGCCTTGTCTCATCCGTAATGCCACAGACACTGCAGGCCGGTGTCCACATCAGGCAAATAAATAGATGTTGGCACACATGATGATGTGGTATATAGTCCCATGAGATATAGGAGGTAGGAAGATTAGAAGATTGTTTTTGGATTCTTTGAACTGGCATATGAGTTACCAGTTGTGGTAGGCTGAACATTGGCCCCCAGGATGCCCATGATCTGATCTTCAAAACCTATAAATATGTTACCTTCCATGGCCAAAAGGACATTATAGATGTGATTAGGTTAAGGATTTTGAGATGGGAAGATCGTTCTGTATTATCCAGCTGGGCATGATATAATCACAAGAGGCCCTGAGTGAGCACGAGAGAGAGCAAGAGAGAGAGAATCAAAGCGGTAGTAGAAGATGTTGGGAAGTAAGCAGAGATTGGAATGATGTAACCATGAGCTGGCAGACTCTAGAAGTTGGAAAAGATAGAGAACAGATTCCTTTCTGGAGAGACTCCCAAAAGAACTTGTCAGCATCTTGATCTACAGAATCACCTTGATGTGTCCATCACCTATGTCTGCAGAAAACTGTAGATTTACTCCCTAGCAAATGAAGGGAGTGTGAATGAAAATTTATGCACTGAATAGTTAAACTCCTGGCACCTTTTCTTCATCTGTTCATTGGATTCAAGGAAGCTTTCGATCAGGGTTTTAGCCATCCACTGCCCCTGCTCAGGCAGCAGATTGAAGGAGGCATCCTTCAAGTGAAACTCAAGTGAAAAAATGTGGAAGATTCTGATAGTTGACCTAATCATCTTATAACAAAGTCTTCCACCTAACACACCGCATCTCTGTTTTTAGGCCTCACTTAAAAAGGAACAGCTAGCCCTGGCTGGTGTAGCTCAGTGGATTGAGTGTGGGCTGCAAACCAAAGCATCACAGGTTTGATTCCCAGTCAGGGCACATGCCTGGGTTGTAGGCTACAGCTCCCAGCAACTGTACATTGGTGTTTCTCTCTCTCTCTCTCTCCCTTCCCTCTCTAAAAGTAAATAAAATTTTTTTTGAAAAGGGAGCAGATACTGAAGATTCACCCAAATTTGAAAACGCTACTAGTAGGAAGAAACAAACAGAAAAAAAAGTGGAAGAAAACCATGACAAAAATATTAAAAATCCATCATTAATGTTTTGTAGAGAGATAAACAAATTATTGCATTCATAAAAAAGAAACAGGATGATATTTAAAAAAATATTTAAAACGTTATAAAAATGAGACCTTTGAAATTAAAAGGTATGGTAATAAAAACATAAAAGATTTCTAGGTTCAGAAGCTAAAGTCAATGACATCTTCCAGAAAGAAAAACTACAAAAAGACAGTAAATTGAAGAGAAATAAGATTTTTTAGTATTAGTATTTGTCCTATTTAGTATTTAGACTTTAGTATTAGTCCTATTTAGTGCTATTAGACTTAAGTATTAGCCCTATTAACCTGAAGCTTCCTGGAAAAATAACAAAAATTTTCCAGGAGAAAACAAAAGAAGGAAATTATGAAACAACTGAAGCAAGAAGCGTACCAAAACTGGAGAGCAGAAGTCTCCAGGTTCATAGGACCCACTAACTGCCCAGAACAACTTTAAGAAAGACTCATATGATAGCACATCCTTGTGAAATTTTAGAACATTTGAGAAGTTCCTACAGGTTTCCATGCAGAAAAAGTAGGTCATACACCCAGGACGAGGAATCAGAATGTATTGGACTTCTCAACAGACATGCCTGAAGCTAATAAATAAATAAATACATATATACATACACAAGAAAAATGAATAAAAATAAAAGAAATGCTTAAAGCTGGAGGACAGTAAAGCAGTGCCTTTAAAATTGTAAGAGAAAGTGATTTCTAACCTAGAAACCTATACTGAACCAAACTATATCATTTGACTGTGATAGAATGAAGACATTTTTACATATACAAGGAATCAAAAGGTTTCTCTCATACACCCTTTTTCAGGAAGTAAATGACCAATTGTATTTCTGTTTTCTTCACAAAGATAAGAATATAACAAAGAAAAAGGAAATGGGTGTGAGAATGTTTCCACAACACAGAGGCACAAGAGAGGCAAAAAGAATGGAAGAACAATGCTGCAGGGAGATGCTGGGGCGACAACTCCCCAAGAGGCCTAGAAAGCAGCAGTTCCACTTGAAACTCGATGAGAGAGAGCTCTGGGAGGGATGTCTCCAGGAAAAGTAATACTTTTGAAGATAGAGGGGAATCCTGGCTTCTGGGGTAGGGATGTAAATTAATGATAAGAAATTAAGTAAAAAGAATTTTTAAAAAAGAGGCAAATTGACCAAAAAGAAATGTAATCACATCATTCCACATGACTCTTCTTTGAATAATACTTATGCAGGAATAGTAAGATCAACACATTAATAGTTTAGACCCAAACTATGATCATAATTCAGCTGCAGAAGCTAATATAGTTATTTTTCCAGAACATGTTACTCCTTTAGGATTTTCAGTGGTCTGATACACTTTAACAATTACCATAGTAAGTTACAACTAATCAAAGATTATCTTAAATCTCTTTTATTGAGAATTAAATATTAAAATATCTAAATATTCCATGCTATTCCTAAAGTACAAAGCTCTTATTTAAAAGGATATTTCCTTGGCTCTATTCCTGGTTTATAATGTTGATTATGGGAAGGAGTAAAGATGAGAATAATTACATTTCATTCTATTTTCAGAACTGAGAATTTTATCTTCTAAAGGTTCCTAAAATATTCATAGTGAATAATACTATCGTAATTAGTATTGTTGTTATTTCTAAAGATTTAATTTTACCAAAAGGACGAAAAGCAGTCGACCATTTGCAGGTCACTTGCTCCACTGTATTATGTAACTTCCTCTTCCGCCTTTTAAAAATCTCAGCCACTGGCAAACTGGACCCCCCCAAACTCCTTTTATTGTTATAGCCTTTATTCTGAAACAGGGTTGTCTCCTGGGCGGGGGAGGGGGGGTTGTATCAACAAGATTATGAACAATGTTGTGTTAAACAATGAAACCACCACTTGAAACAGTCCACAGCTCACTTTTCCTGGAACCAATTCATTCATGTACATGTTAGAGAATCTCACTTAAAAGAAAAAATGTTCCTGAAAAAATACATGTGCTGCAAATTTTATTTTGTCAATTCAATCACTATTTAAATGCACAAGCAGTGCTCCCTATTTAAAAAAAACATTGAAATAAATCATGTAAAGCCTAGACACTTGTGAAAGTAAATAACTATCCCTTAGTAAACATCGGTCTTTCAGTTTGGATATGTGTACTGGTTATTTTGTATCAGAACATTTCTGTGTAGCTAGTTATTTTATAATAGAACACTTCTGTGTAAATAATAATAGTCTCTGTTTCTAAATTACCATTTCCACTGGTATTTACAGTGTTTACAAAGCTCTTTTTAAAGTTCTTCCATCATAGATGACTAATCCATAGTCAAATAATCATTTGTACCAAAAATTCCATCACAATCACAAGCCACACCTTTGAGGTTGTAAAAATATGTCTGGTTGACATACCAGTAAGTTAAATATAGCTTGCAAACATAAGTTAAATTAATTTATAGTATGGCATTTGAATCCCCTTTCAAAGGTGTGTGTTGAATTCTGCTTTCCTAAGAAGTTAAAATAAATTTTACCACAGTTAGAAATCCTTCCCTCCACAAAACAAATATTTTGTGGGCTTATCTGAAAAAAATTTTTTAAAGCAATGGTAAAGTGACTTGTGACTTTTTAAAAAAAAGGAGTTTGGGTCATTTGTTGTATTTCAAGGCTCTATTTTCTCCCAATGTATAGCCATGATGGATACTACTTATGTGGACCTTGAGAAAGAAGATAGCTTCTAACAAGGCCTCCTGATGGCTAACAGGGCTGGAAAAAAAAAACAGCAACAACAGACCCTAGCAGCCATTACTACACAGGGGCCTCTCATGCAAACTGTACTTCAAGGAGAAGCCTGCATTAAACTATCTGCCTTTGTACTGAACTGCCTGCCTATACTGTGTTTCTACTATCTGAGCCAGCCCTTATAACTGAATTCCTGGAATTTTATTTCAACCAGTAGGACTGAGGCTTTCCCCATGCAATTGGAGTTGCCAGAGCTATATTCCCCCATCAGCTTCTTAGCCGACCAATCAAAGCAGCTCCATTCTGACCAATCAGGACAGTGCCATTGGCAGTGACCAATCAAACTGCAATGATTTTGGAGTACTTATGTACATGAGGATGGGCCAGTCAGGAGGAACCAGGGGCAGGGACTTTTGTCTGTGTAAGTCAGCTCCTCTCTGGCTTTGAGGTCACTTTCCCTTTCCAGGGAAGACTAACAACTGCATTTCCCCTCCTGGAGCTGAAACACCAGAGGTGTCTCTCAGGAGCAGAGCAGAGCAGACCAGAGCAGAGCAGAGCACATTGGACCAGGCCAGGGCAGAGCAGACCAGCAGGGAGCAGAGCAGAACTGTCTAGCCAGAAAGGGGCCTGGGCCAAGGGCCTCCTCAAAGCTGTGCTGTTTTCACAGCTGTGCTTTGTCAGAATTGAGCTGTTTGCACTAAATAAAGTTTCCTTCTTCACTGTACCCCAAATCAGGGATTCCTGTTGGTGTTAAATTGATGCCAACACCTTCTGCTGACACAAGGAGAGATACTTAAATGTATGCTAGCCCACTTGATGCAGGATTCCTCTAACAGAAAATATAAAGAGGTGATTGATAATATATAAGAATTTACTATAGTAGGGTTGAAATAACCATGTTGGTGAAAGGATACAGCTCTTTCTACATCAGCGTTCAAAATGATTGTTAATAGGAACACAAACTATAATTTGTGGCCACTAATATTTAGTTTAATTTGTAATACTTTCTAGCTATTTAAGTGCATCTGGGTGTGGTTAAGAAGGTAAATCATTGAAACCTCCGAACACACGCACATTCCACAGGAGATGTGCAGCACTTGACATTGGGGCTACCCTGCGCTCCAGGTTTTATTGGCTGATGTTTTTTTACCACACAGGACAGTACTCTTTCAGTATGTTAAAGATTATATTTGCTTTTACCTCTGGAATTCTATCTGGGATTCTTCCCTAAGCTGTGAACACACACACCCTTAGAAAGAATGCCAAACGCTCTGTTCCAAATCACACACGGTCAAAAGTGTTCCAGATGTTCAGAACCAACCATATCAGTTCTATTTACATCACCAGGAAAATGCATAACTTCCAAACTGTACTCATGTGAAAAGTCACTATAGTTTCTTTCATTCACTTAGTGTCTTGTGTGTGAGTAATGTGATTATATAAATTGAACCTTTGGATCCCACTCTCATCCTTCACCTCTTGTTTTCGCCCTTACCAAATAATTTTACGTGTAAGCAGAAATGGTCTTTTCTTGTTTTTTCTTTTTGTTTGTTTGTTTGTTTTGTTTTTGTCCCTGTTGTTTCTTTTGTACTAATCATTACCTTACCTTGTAGAAACTTCAGGAAGGCTGGGGCTATGCTTTAAAGGGTGGTCTTTAAAGCCTGGCACAATGCCTGAGGAACAGGAAAGGTTTCCAGAATTCTGGAATTGTCATATTGTTCTGTTTCTAGGATCCACGTTGTTTTTCACATTCCAACTATTCAGAACATAAGGTTTCTGTCATAATCCATGTTAATGGATTATTTCAGAGGCCAGACCAAAGAGTAAATTGAGACAGTTTATTTACCTGCTCACCTATCCTCCTTAGCCATGCTCAAAAGGTACCCCATGAACCGATTGTCACTTAGTTACATTATTTGCACTCATTGCACATCCAACTGTTACATTTTTAGCTTAAGTTAGGATTCCTGTTTCACTGCAAATGCCTTCAAAAAGATTACCCAATGAGTAACTCAAAACCACTAGAACCACTAGATACGAAAGCAGATTGCCTGCACAATTAAAGACAAGAAAACAAGGCCAGAGAGAAACAGGATTTCCCTGTGTACACTGCACACGTTTCAGGAGGTCTAGTTTCCTCTCTGAGGATTAAGCTCTACTCCAGTGATTGGCTCTGTGAAGGCCCACCCTCTGCAAGGGAGGCCTTACACCGCAATAAACCTCACATCTGTTAAACACTGTATAAAAGGTTCAGAGGGAGCTTGTGAGATCTGGGCCAGACATAGGAAGACAGGAGAAATAGGTGCACTGCTGTTACTTGAAGCAAAGTTCTAGTAGATAAGGATACTGAGGAAGAACAACATGACGACCAGAGTTTTATGCCTGTGTGAGAGGTGCAGAGGTAGGGCTTCCTGACCAGGATTTTGGGGGATAAAACAGCCCTCTAAGCTATGCCACTGGCACAAAAGCAGGAAGAAATCGTGTGCCTAGTATAAGTGCATTCATTATTAAAAGTACAGGGTTGTTACTGGAACTCTTCAAAAGTAGCAGGATGACATCCATTTTCTAATTCTTAAATCCTTAGAGCCAAAGCAGGATGTGTAATCCACTCTCCATAGTGGGAGGTCCAAGCACCATCAGATATGTTGGTTCTCAAGTCAAGAAAGGACTGACTTTCTGCAGCCATGTAGCTAATTCTTCCTGGTGACCCAGAAAGATGCACGGAAGACCTTTAGCTGTTACTTTCCTGTGCACTCTGGCAGAACCCCTCAGCTCCATGTCTCCGGGAACCCTCCCTCTCAGCACTTTACCTGAGTCCTTTCTCTTCCGGCAGCCACAGAGCTGTTTTCCGGAATCTTCGCTGTCCTTGCCCTCAACATCCCTCCACTGTTCCAGGAGTCCCTGACTTCTGCATCACCTCATTTACTCTCATTTTGAAAAAGAACACTCTCTAGTAGCTCCCTGAACAAAAGATCATGAAGGGTAAAATGTTTCAGGCTTTCTATTTTTCAAGATTGTATTCTAGATGATAAAAGAAAATAAAATTACGAAAGAAAGGAAATTAGGAAGGCAACCTTGATTGAAGAATTGTGTCCTTAAGATGTGAAAGATAAATATGTTATTAGTTACAGTTTGCTCTGAAGGTATTGTTTTCTCAATACAGTCAGTTCTTTATAAAATCATGCATGCATGTATTTAAAGCTTTGCACTCTGCAGAAGCATACACTAAAAATAATAAGGCATATTGGGATAGAGTTGAGGCATGCCACACTGCTCAACTTTAGAATAAGAGCAGCAACAGCAACAACAAAATAAACATTTTTTTTTAATGGCTCAGTTAATTTCCACTAAGGATCTAAGGGCATTTATATCCAAAAGACCAGATTTATCAAAATTAAAAATCTGATTCAGGAAGTTTCATCATTTTTTTTAACACAGAGGGAAATATTTTCACAACTTATCTGTTTTCACAGCTTCACTAACTGGCTTAATGTCAGTAAATGCATGGCACTTCTTGGAACCACCAGCTCAGCCCTTGCTTTCCGTAGAGGAAGCAAGCTCTGTATGATCTCTTTCTTAAGGTGTTCATATATTGCCAGGGCTTGTTCTTTTAACTGTGGAGAAAGTTGTCTCCTGGTTTCTTGGAAATCACATTCTGGGAAAATTGTGCATGAACCAATACAACCTCAGCATTATTACCCTGATATGATTCCCCATTTACTTGTGTCTGAACTAAATCACATTGCTGAAGCACCTGTGGTAGCAGAAGAGCCCTTAGGTTTTGTTCTTTGAAAGACTTCAGGGAATATGCTACTCCTAGAGTCCTACCACTGTTTTGGTATGCTTTTTTAAAAAAATTTCCTCAATCTTCTCTTCCTGTTTCTTTTTTTTTTCTATACAATCAAGGAAAATATGCTTGATTTAGTTAAGGTTATATTCAGTTTCACCCAGAAACCTGAAATAAAGTGGTTTAAACATAATAAATATTAATTTTTCTCACAAAAAAGAGATCCAGAAGTAAGACCACCTCATGAACTATCTAGGAACCAAGCCACAAATCAGAGAATGAATGGCTGAGTAACACCGAATAGGCAGATGTAAGGATATGTGGTAAATATAACTTGAGATCCAACAATTTTTAAGTTGATACATTAATGCCATTGCTGCAGCTGTGCACCGCTCACAGTGCAATGTGCTAGAATATCAGTGCTTAGCTATTCTTGTGCTAGAATGTCAGTGCTTAGCTATTCTTAAGGGTGAAGCTATCCAAAATAATCGGTGGGTGTGGACAACCAGTGGAATGATGACATATGTTCAAATAAATTGGAAATTAATGTTCCCTAATGAGCCATAGTATGCTAAATATGTATGTCACATGAGAAGCAGAGTTGACCAAAGCAAGGTAATGAATAGAGTGGTCAAAAATATGCATCAATTCCGGAGTAGGCTATCAGGATCCCATGATGTATAAAAATGCGACATTTTCCCTGGAAGTCGCAACATCCACAGAAGTATCAGTTCTCTACTCTTCTAACCAGATGTCTTCAATTTTTAACTTATCCTGGGGATTCATGCCCTCCCTTTCTATACTGCTCATTCTACAGGAGATTTTAGTGGTTCGGTTTGGGAACCCTGTCATCCTATCCCTGTAGCTTCGGAAGCTTATCCGCCCTGCTCTAAGCTTAAGGGACAGTGGGGGGCATATCATACATACCACTACTGCTGGTGAAAATACCGAACGGGTCTTACATCGATTTGAAAAACAATGAATGTTGGTTTAATGAAAGCAATTAATGTCATTGTCAATATTGCTTTGAAGGCAACAGTTTGAGAGACCAGGGAAAGTAACTCCTCATCAACTGAAGGGAAATAGAACACATCAAACAGAGAATTTGATGTTCAGGTTAAAACTTATGAAAGCCAGAAATGACACCCATGGGTCCACTAGCTCAAAATTTAGATAATTTTTTATCAGTTTAAAGAAAAAATAAAACATTATATAATGCTATATAAAAAAATCAGTGCAATACAGACAGGCCATAAACTACTTTTTAAACAAAGCTAACAACAGGGTAGACACATTGCAAAACCAGTAACCTATTTAGAACTCGGAAGGACTGATCTGTAAGTAGCGGGGCAAAGCTGGCCCCGAGGGATAACCCTACCTTTGTACGTCACTATTTCACTAATTTTATGTTACAACTGAGTGAGACAACGGTTATCTTCTGTCACTTTGTCTTCAGTAACGGTCAAACATGAGGACTCCTCACACCCTAAACACACACCCATCGCTCTCCTGCCAGTAAAAAGTGCTGTAAGGTACAACATGCCAAGGAATCTTTGGAAATTGTGTCTTGAAAGCTAAGGCTTCTTGTCAGTTTGCCATACCACAATATTTCATTTGGGAAAAAAAATGTAGATGACTTAAATTTTCACTTAGGAAAGTATAGTTCCACCAAATTTGAGGCCATCTTCTCTCCCAAGAGGAAATTTATATAAATTATAGCTCAGCAGAAAAAGAAATGCACTTATATGATACATTGCTAAATCATTATAGCTTGTTCTAAGACATGATAATTACCTCAGGCTTGCTCTTATGGACCATATCTTTTAGAAAATCAGTGAAATCTGTTTTTCAATGCTCCTAGTGAGAAAACGAAGTTAGGCAGGTAAACATTATCACTGCCAATTATCAAGCTACTTCTTTTGTTTGTGCCCCTCCACAAATACAAAAAGGAAGCTTCTTCACTTTACAAAGAGCTCTGAAACACTTTGAAGTAGTCTAAATATAAGATCATTGAGAAATCAGAGCAGAGAATATCCATGTACTTAAGTGGATCTTAAGTAAAAAATTAATGGAACTATCTTGAAAAACGATTTCACTTGAGGACTCTCTTGGCATTTTGAATCTCCTTGCTTTATGAAAATAATTTGAGTATAGTAAAACATTGTTTTCTCAACCTTTTGTCAAAAACAATTTTAAAGCAAGGCTTAAATAGTATTCAAGTGAAAATATAGCCTTAAGAGCAAATATTAGAACACTAGAAAGACTGAAAAAAACTAGGCATACAGTTCATGAAGATAGGCAGAGTATATAAAATAACCCCAAAGAAAACAGAAGAAAGGAATCAATAAATATAAAAGCAGAACTTACTGAAATAGATGACAAAAAACTGAGACTTGACTAAATTGAAAGGCTTGTTCATTAAAAGCTCACTGAATAGATAAGTAGGATCAAGAAGAAAGAGAAGATAATGCAGACAAAAGCAAAAACAAGTAAGGGATATAAGTATGGGCACAGAGATTTTTAATGTTGTAAGAAAATGCTTTGTACATCTCTGTCAACACACTGGGAAGTTTAGATAAAGTAATTACCCAGAAAAATGTATTGAACCAGTATATTGAATACGCTCTGCTTTTTTAGGGATGACAGACTAAAATAGCTCATTTATTTTCGGGATAGCCAAGGTTTGCTGGCAGATCCCATAGTTCTTCTTGTCTTAGTTGTAGTCCCATCTATTTTCAAAGTTTGACTTTTTGTGCAATTTAAGTCCCTCACCTCCACCAGATAACATCTGACATAAGCTTGGAGACCTGCAGTAAAAAAGAGGTAGGGAGGCTTCCGGTCAAGTTGGCGACGTAGGCAGACATAACTTTCCTCTTCTCACAACCACTTAAAATTACAACTAAAATATAGAACAACCATCACTTAGGAACACCAGAAATAAAGCTGAATGGAAGTCTGGCAACTACAGGACTGAAGAAACCACATCCATCTAGACTGGTAGGAGGGGTGCAGATGTGGAACATGCTGGTCCCACACCCACGTGGATAAAAATATGAGAGGGATATATCAGGAGCGAGGAGTCCCAGACCCACACCAGGCTCCCCAGCCCAGGTTTCCAGTGCCAGGAAGATAAGTCCCAACAGTATCTGGCTGTGAAAACCAGCAGGGGTTGAGTCAGTTGAGAAGGCCGCTGCAGCCTTAAGCAGCTCCTCTTGGGGAACCCACACACAGACTCACCTACTCCAACTCTCTCCCTCTGAGTTCCAGCACCAGGGTGGCAGCTCAAAGGGCACCAGTGGCATACAGGAAGAAACTGAAGTGTCTGGCATCTAGGTGAACAGAGGCCACTGTCCTGTTGCAGAGCCCTCCCTCCCACAGAGTCAGTAGGCTGGTGTCATATCTGAGACCTCATCAACTGGGCTTACACTGTGTGACCCACCTTGGAGATTCACAGAGGCTCTCCCCAACCCAATTTATGCTTTTCCATATGAATGGAACCATATTAATGGAAACACCCACCCTGCTTTTCCATATGAATGGCTGGTTTTGGCTCCTAAATCTGTCAAATAAGAAATAGCTGGCTTCAGTGAGCCCTAGCAGTAGCCAATTAGAGTCACAGCTTGGCCTCACCTGGAAATCTCCAAACCCAGCACAAGTAGTAGCCATCTCAGATTGCTTTACAACTCAGTCAGGGTGGCCCCAGGCAAAACACAAGTAGAGGCGAGTCTTGGCCTGCACCACCCAGGAAACCCCAGGGCCACCACAACCAGTGCACAGCTACAGACCACATCTGAACACCACCACCCTGCCCTTGCACAGCTGATCCTCCACGGAGGGTAGAAGTTGGTGGTCAGTGGTCGCAGCCAATCCTTGCAGCTGACTGGCCTGGGTGAATCCCTCCCATTCATCTGCCAATAGCAACCAAGGCTCAACTACTAGAGGAAGGTGTACTCAGCCCACCCAAAGGGCACACCTTGAGTACCCAGTGTGGGTGACAGGGGAGGCTGTGCCACTGGACCCTCCAGGACACCTACTGCATTAGAACACACTACCAAGACATGGAGTCAAAGGAGCTCTCCCTAATACACAGACACAAACACACTGAAGATGCCACAACGAGGAGGCAAAGAAACATGGCCCAAATGAAAGAGCAAAGCCAAACTCCAGAAGAAGAGCTAAATGAAATAGAGATAAATAGCCTATCAGACACAGAGTTCAAAACACTGATTATGAGGGTGCTCAAGAAATTTAGTGAGGACCTCAGCAGCAGAAAAAAGACCCAGTCAGAAAAATAGTGAAAGAAAACTTCCCTACTTTGGTGAAGGAAATAGACATACTAGACATACAAGTCCAGGAAGCGCAGAGATTCCTGATTATGATGGATGAAAGAGGTCCACTCCAAGATACATTATTATTAAAAGGCCAAAGGTTAAAGATAAAGAGGGACTCTTAAAAGCAAGAGATAAGAAGTTAGTTACTGGTAGGTTTCAGATAGGAATGGGGAGGGGGAGAAAAAGTGAAGAGGTGAGGAGATTAAGAAGTAGAAACAGGTAGTTACAGAATAGCTGTGGGGATGCAAAGTACAGTACAGGAAATGGAGATTCTGGAGAATTTATAGGTATGACTGGTGGACGTGAACAATGGTAGGGGGATTGCTTGAGGGAGTAGAGGGTGATGGGTGGAGGGGGCAAAGAAGGAAAAATCAGGACAACTGATTTTTAGCCTAATCAATAATTTAATTATTAGTTCTTAATTTTTAAAAACTAAGAAAAAAGGAAAGAGAGATAGGGTGGAATTTATCTCCTCATTCCAACTCCTCTCTCACTGGATGGCTGTTATTTGTACTTCCCCTTCACCCATCCTCCTCTCCAAGTCGGGTAGCAGAGTTGTGGGTAAAGTCTTATGAGCAAAAGCAGCTGTCATCTGGCCTCAGGTCATGTTTCCATTTTGGTGTTTTCTCTGATGGTATGTTTGGTACAGTCTTACACCCCTGGCCTAGGGCATCTCTGATCAGCGAGCCCCTATTTGTAACCCACCATCAACTCCTGCATTCTGGAGCTTTATTTGACATAGATCCTTCCTGTTGGAGCCATAGTCCTCATCCCAGCCATCCTTTTTTGGGCGTGGCCTTACCAAGGTGACTCAACGCCAGAGACTGGGCCCTGCCCAATTCTAGGGGTGTAGACTGCTTCTAATGAAGCCCTCTCTCTTCTCTGTCCCCCCAGTGGTTCCAGCAGCGCTTAGCTGTGTCATCCGAATGCTGCGGGCTCAGGACAAGCTTCTGGAGTTGTTCTTTGAAAACTCCTCATTTGGCTTGAGGTAAGGGGAGGAAACCCCTCAGCCTTCCTCCACCTGGGGAACACATAGCACATGGACAATTGTCACCAGAGAAACCTCCTCCCTGACCTCTCTCGAAAAATGTCCTGACTCCCACTAAAACCCCTAAAATATGTGATAAAACATGATAATTTTCCTTTCAAATGTCCAGCTAAGCAACTTTTTCTTGTTAACCCTGTTTCTTAGGATGCATGCAGCCTTCTGAAGGCTCTGGCTTTACAGGCCATGGCTGCAGCGCTCCAGCTGCGCAAATCAAGAAATCCCAGCTCCCGCACCGTTCTGACTCTCCATCTTCACTCTCTTTTGCCCCTGAGCGTTTCCCCTTCTTCCATTTCCACAGTGCAGCCTAGCACCTAAGACACAGTGTTGGTGGAGTTGGGAGATACTGAGGTGTGTATGGAACTGGAGGGATGACATTGGAGAAGGGATCGGGAAAACACCTAACTTCCAGGGTGAATATGAATAAGGGAAACACTCTTTCACTACTGTTACTGTTTGTCTACTGAATTCCTGGGCAAGTGTGACCTGGATCAGCACAGATCATATGTAGAACTGTAGGAAAAATAAAGAAACACTGCATACCTATTATAACATTACCCAAAGTTAACTATTCTTATTGTGAAATTTAAACATCATCATTAATTTGCTCAATTTCTTTTTACAAGAGCCAAAGTCTAGGGTAAGTAATTATTTATAAATAGTCACAAACAGCTAAGAACTGGAGTTGTTATAAGACATTTATAATGTTGCTGAGTGGTAAAGGAAGGGTGGGAAGTGGAGGGTCAGAAGGCAAATGAAAGGTAATCATGGCTTCACTTGGCAGTCAGCTGCAAAACTTTGGGGTTTTAGCTGGGTTCTTAAAGGAGAGCATTTCAGTAGTGCATACAAAATGTCTTTCCAAGTAAATGCCAATGTTTTATGATGCATTACCCCTTTTGCTTATATGAGGTATAATTATGCCAATGCCACTTTTACATCTTCAATTAATTACTCAAGTAACCACTTATCTAAAGAGAAGAACACCCTGTGCTCCTGTGGTAAGTTCTCATCATCAAGATATAAGAATCCAAACGAACCACTTAATGCAAAGAAGTTAGTATTCTTCCCAAGCACCATACAGAAATACAAGTACAAAATCCCATTTGTTTACCAATGGATTCTAGTTTTTTTGTTTTTTGTTTAATTGTTGATTTTAGAGAGAGAGGGAGGGAGGGAGGGAGAGAGAAACATGGATTTGCTGTTCCACCCACCCATGCACCCATTGGTTGTGTCCTGCATGTGCTCAGAATGGGGATCTAACCACAACCCTGAACCATTGGGAGGACGCTCCCACCAATCGAGCCACCCGGCCAGGGCTGCATTCTAGTCTTAAAACATTGTTGCTGTAGGCGCTCTCCCTCCCAGGTGCACATCGGCACATTTCCCCTCCCTCTCCCCCTCTTCTTCCCTCCCCAGGAGTGTTACCTTTACCTTCCTCTCTCCTAAGCTCCAAAAGCCCCTTCCTTTCCTGCTGTAAGTGGTTTCCTGAGCCTGTTTCTTCTACCACTCACTTTTTCTACCCCTGTGACTTTCTAAATAAACTTTCTCTTATTAAAAAAACTGTTGCTATATATTATGGCTCTGTTAGAAACTGGTTCCAGCTGACAACACCAAAGGCTGACAGAAGTGTGGAAAAATAGGAACTCTAGTTCATAGTTGATTAGAATGCAGAATGGTACAGCCACCCTGGAAGACCATTTGTCAATTTATTACAAAGTTAATTACAGTCCACTGTATTATCCATAATCATGCTCCTATGTATTTTTCCAAATGAATCTAAAACATGTTCACACAAAAACCTGTACACAGATGTTTACAGCAGTTTTATTCAAAATTGCCTGAAACTGTAAACAACCAAGATGTCATTCAATAATTGAATGAATGAACAAACTGTGGCACATCTGTATTAGACAGGGTTCTTCAGAGATACACAACCAAAAGGACATACATGTAGATATATCCTACTGAGAACCAGGGGAGATGATGGTGTAAGCTCCAATCCGAAACCAGAAATAATTGATGCCCCAATTTGGAGACCCTCAGGCAGAAAAAGTGAATTCTCTTTTGCTCAGTCTTTTGTTTTATCATGGCATTTATGGAGCCAATGAGGCTTGCCTGCAGTAGGGAAGGTTACCTACTTTACTCAGTCTACTGACGCAAATTTTAATCTTATCCATAAACACCCTCACAGACACACCCAGAATCGTGTCTAACTAAGTATCTGACACCCCATGGTCCAGTCAAGTTGACACATAAAATGAACCTTCGCAACATCCACACAGTGGAATATCATTCAGCAATAGAAAGGAGTGAGCTATTAAGCCACGCAAAGATAGGAAACTCACAGTAAATGCATATTGTAAGTGAAGGAAGCCAATCTGAAAAAGCTACATACTATATGATTTCAGCTCTCTGAGATTCCGGAAAAGGAAAACCTAGAGGCAGAAAAAAGATCAGTGGTTACCGGGGATTTGTGGGGGAGTCAGTAATGAATGGGTGGAGCAGGAGAAATTTTTAGGGCAATGAAACTATTCCATCTGATCCTATAATGATGAATATATGGCATTATGCATCCATCAAAACTCAGAACTCTACAACACGAAGGGTGAGTCCTGATGTAAACTATGAACTTTAGGTAATAATGTCAACCTAAAAATAAAAGGCCAAACAAAGAGGCTACAGGCATTTATTGGAGATTCAGGAGAATTTGGGAAGCTCTCTCCAGGAAGAAGGCTAAATAGTTTTTAATTAGCTGGTGAAGGTAGAGAGGTATTTATGAGAAGGGGAAGGGGAATAATTATGTGAACAGAAGAAAGGAATCTCTATGGGTTCAGGTAAGCTAACATAGGAATGTTGGTGCTAAAGAATGTTTTAAATTTTCAGTCCCTTAGTCATATCTGGTGAGCTTTGCAAATAGTTGTTTGGAATGCTATGCTTCCTTAAGCCCAGTTCAAAGGTTATTTTGGCCATTTTTAACATTCCAGAGATTTGAGGGGTAAGGCATGCAAGGCCGTTCCTCTGGGATGGCAGCTCTGACTCCATTTTAAAGTGGCTTGCTTAATATTGCTTTTCACAGTAACAATGTGTCAATATGGCTTCATGAATTATAACAAACATACCACATCAATTCAAGATGTTCATAATAGGAGAAACTGAGGGCAGAGGGGATGTATATGAACTCCCTGGACTTTCTGCTCAATTGTTTTGGTAAACCTAAACCTGTCCTAGAAATGAAACCTATTACAGTGATCCCTCACCTATTGTGGGAGTTACATTCCAGAGACCCCCACGATAGGTGAAAATCTGTGAAGTAGTGGTGTTATGTTTATTTTATTATTTATATATATTTTAAAGCTTTATAAACCCTTCCCACACTCCTATAAACCTTTCCCACACTTATAAACACTTCATATGCTCTTAAACACTTTCTACATCCTTAAACCTATGTAATTTTAACAACACACAAAATTCTATATGGGTACCACCAGTGAAGTGTACAGTTGTCCCTCGCTGTATCACGACTCACTTATAGTGGCTTCAAAATAGCCGCAATAAGTGAACCGCGACACAGTGAGGGATGACTGTAGTTGACAAACAAACAAACAAAAATCTTGCTTTATTCAGCCAGAGGTATCCTTGTTGTGATATTGCCACTTGTCCGAATCCTTCTGTAGCCTGCAGGATGTCTTAGATTTGATATTTTATTTTGAACTTTCAAAATTTTTATATTCACATAGGTAGTTATTTTTCCATAGTCTAGCTGTCTTACCTAGGGGCCTTGAATTTGGAGGCTTTTTCTGTGTCAGGTATAAAATGGCCAGACACAACTCTTGACCATATACATCCAAGTTTTTCTGTTAAACCACAGTCCCCAGTATGGATTCTCTCTTCTCTCTTGGTGAGTTTTTATTTCCTGCCAGCCAAGTTAGATGAATTTAAATCTCACCATAGATTTATGGGATTTTACAAAAAGTAAGAAAAATCAGTCTAATGTCAAGAAACAAAACATTTAACAAATCCAGACTCAAGATGTTGGTACTGACAGACAGAGAATTTTAAATAACCATAATTTAAATGTTGAAAGATCTGGTGGGGTAAATGGACAATGACCATTAAGAGAAGGGAATTTCATTAGAAAGACAGATGCAATGAAACAGTCACATGGAAATGCGAGAAATAATAAACCTGAGACCAGAGATGAAAAATTTCTTCAGTGAGTTCATAGCAGCCTGGGAACAACAGAAGAAAGAATCAGTGGACTTGAAAATAAGCCAATAAGAAACACGAACATAAATCTAACTGGAGACCCAGAAGAAGAGTGAAAAGATAGTAGCAAAATGTTTGAAGTGATGATGGCCAAACATTTTCTAAAACTAATTGACAAAATACAAGGTAGAGATTCAAGAAAGAAAGAAACCCTAAAAACAGCATTGTCAAACTGCTGAGGACCAAAGTGAAAGGAAAAATCTCCAAGGCGATGAGATGGGGAACAATGTTGTAAGCAGAGCAGCACCCTGGCCTGGCATGAGGCAAGCAGCAGTTGTGACTGGCAGCCTGGCCGATGCTGGGTTCCTCATTTTTGTCCACATGCCTCGAAAACAGAAAAACTCATGTGTACTTATTCTGAGATCTTTAAGTTTGGAGCTCCCCCAGGACTGGCCCCTTAATGGTCTTACTGAGTTGTTTGTGAATACCGGGGCCCTGGCTTATTGTAATGAAATGAGGGTTCCCCAAGCCCAGGTTTTGCTGGTTCCAAAACGTGGGATGAGAGATTGAGCTCTGTTTCTTTAAGTTGAGTTTATACATGCTTTCCAGGATTCCAGTTTAAGGTTCTGTGAACCCTAAGAAGAAATTGATCTGCTGAGACGGATTCCCCATGTGACCACCAAGGCTCAGATTTTATGGATCATAACAGTCTGGCAGTCATCTGCTGATAGGGGCTCCTCTCACACTCTGTATTCAGGGGAAGAACTTCAGGTTGGGTTTCCCCCCACTATACCTTGCTTGTTTAAGCTGACTGAGTCAAACTCTGCAGGGAAACCCTGGTTTTGTCCTTCCACCAATGGACTGAGACCTGCCCTGTCCAAGCAGAACTACACAGATTGTATCCTTGTTGGTGTCTATACTGAGCAATCAGAACTGTACAATTTGGAAACCTCATCTGCATACAATTGGGAACTTGGGTGGGAACTTTCTCCAAAAGATGGCCTCCCTTTTGTCTTGGTGGAACACAATTTAGGTTGCTGTCTAAATCTGTTCTCCAAGGTTGTGTTCCTTTTGCTCAAGAAAATGCTGTTCATTTTTTAAGTCTAAAATTCATCTTGGTTTAGTCCTCTTGGTGAAGGTTGGTAGTTTCCTCTGACTTAACTAGAGGAAGCATCAATGGACATGGTTGTCCACCAGAGGGTGAAATGAGTCCTGACTTAAAATGAGACCAAACCAGATTCTTGTACAAATATATTAGCATGTTAGGGAAAAAAGTAATGAATAAACTCTAAAACAACCCAAATTTAATCAATTTTCATATTACCTTTTGGTTTGTGCTAGGGTTGGAACACATTTAATATTTTTCTTAAAATGTACATTAATAGGAACAAATAAAGCAAATATAAGACAAAAATTATTGTTAGATATTTTAGAATGATAAAAGGATAAATCCATCAAGAAATTATAACAATTATAAATATATAAGCACCTTAAAGAAAGTCCCAAAATACATGAAGCAAAACTAACAGAACTTAAGGGAGAAAGACAATTCAAAAACAATAATCAGGAGAATGAATATCTAACTTTCAATAATACACAGAACAACTAGATGCCAACAGGGAATGGGAAGACTTTAACAACATTATAAGCAACCTAAACTTAATAGACATATATAAAACACACCATACAAGAGTAGAATACAAAGCCTTAAGTATATGTGGAATATTCTCTAAGAGAGATATATGTTAGACCATATAAAATGAATTCAATAACAAAAAATTTTGGAAATTCACAAATATGTGGAAATTAAATAGCACACTTAGAAATAAACAATGGTTCAAAGAAGAAAACACAAAAGAAAGTAGAAAGCATAACATACCAAAAATTAATGCAGTGAAAACATTGCTTAGAAGGAAACTTAAAACTCACCTACTTTAAAAAAAGAAAGATCTCAAGTTAAAAACCTAATCTTTCATGATACTAGAAAAATATAACAGTGAGATATACCCAAAGCAAGCAGCAGGAAGAAAGTAATAAAAACTAGAGGAGAAATAAATGAAATAGAGAATAGAAAAAATAGATACAATGAACAAAACCAAAAGTTGTTTCCTTGAAAAGATCAACAAAATTGACAAGCCTTCAGCTACACTGGCCAAAAGAAGAAAGAGAAATGCAGAGAAAGAAAACTCAGTTATTAAAATGAAGAATAAAAGAGGGAACATTAGTACCACATTAAAAAAATAAAAAGGGAAAAGAAATAAGAGAATGCTTATAGCAATTGTAAGCAAACAAATCAGATAACTTAGATGAAATGAACACATTGCAAAAAGACAGAAACTATCAAAACTGACTGAAGAAGAAATAAAATATCTGAGTAGACCTATAACAAGAAAAAATATTGAAGGTGAAATTTTAAAAAATTTCTATAAAAAAAAGCTCAGAACCAGATAGCTTCACTGGTGAATTCTACTGCCAAATATTTGAATAAGAAATAATACCAATCCTTCACAAATTCTCCAAATATTAGAAAAAGAAAGATCACTTCCCATCTCACTCTTTGGACCCAGTATTATCTGATACCAAAATCAGATAAAGACATTATAAGTAAAATAAACTACAGATCAAGATGTAAAAATTCTCAACAAATACTAGCAAACTGAATATAGCAACACATAAAAAGCACTGTACATCATTGTCAAGAGTGATTTATCACAAGAATGCAAGGGTGATTTAGTAGACAAAAATCAACCAATGAAATATGCCATATTAATACAGTAAGGATAAAAACAACATATGTATATCAGTAGATGCAAAAAAACTATTTAGCAAAAGCCCAATACCCTTTCATGATAAAAACACATGCACACACACTTTAGAAAACCAGAAACAGAAGGGCACTACCATAACACGATTAAGTGCATCTATAAACAACCCACAGCTAACATGATACTTAATGGTGAAGGACTAAAACTTTTCCTCCAAGATCAGGAACAAGACAAAGACATCTGCTCTTGCTACCTCTATTCAACACTGTACTGGAAGTAATATTCTGGGAAGCTGGGCTAGAAAAAGAAATAAAAGACATATATTTGAAAGGAAAACTATCTCTATATTAGAATATATATTCATTTTGTATATTGAAACTTTTCAAGAATCCACAAAAAATCCTTAGAGATAATCAAAATGTTCAGCAAAGTTACAGAATGCAAAATTAATATCTAAAAATCAGTTTACTTCTTCTATATACTAGCAATGAGAAATCTGTAAGTGAAATTAAGAAAACAATTCTCTGCAAATGGCATCAGTAAAAATAAAATATATTGGAAATAAACTTAACAAAAAAGTGCAAGACTTGTATACTGAAAACCCCAAAACATCATTGAAAGAAATTAAATGAGACCTAAATAAGTGAAAAGACATCCCATGTTCATGGATCAGAAAACTTAATATTATTAAAATCACAATACTCTCCATATGAATCTACACAGTGGATGCAATCCCTATCAAAATCCCAGCTTCCTGTTTTCTGCAGAAATTTGCAACCCGATTCTAAAACTCATATGGAAATGTAAGAGATCCAGAATATCCAAAACAATCTTTAAAAAGAACAAAGTGGGAGGACTCATATTTCCTGATTTCAAAACTTACTACAAGCCTACAGTACTCAAGACTTCATGGTGCCATCATGGGACTAGATATTTTGATCAATGGAAAATGGAATTGAGAGTCCAAAAATGACCCCTTAACATGTACAGTTAATTGATTTTTAACAAGGGTGCCAAAAATGAAGTAAACATTCTTTTCCACAAATGCTGCTGGGACAACTGGATATCCACATGCAAAAGAATAAAGCTGAACACCGTATTTCATACCATATGCAAAAAGTAACACAAAATTGGTGAAAGACCTAAATATAAGAGCAAAACTATAAATCCTTTAGGAGAAAACAAGTGTTAAAAACCACTGACATTGGATTAGTCAATGGTTCTTAGATATGTAACACCAAAAGTATAAGTAATCAACAAAAAATTAGATAAATTGGACTTCTATTAAAGTGAAAAACTTTCGTGTCGCCAAACACATTATCAAGGAAATGAAAAGGAGACCCACAGAATGGGAGGAAATATTTGAAAATTATATTTGATAAGGGTATAGTATCTATAATATGGAAAGAACTCTTCAACCGAACCTTATAAAAACAAATGACCCTGTTAAAAAATGAGCAAAGGATTTAATAGATATTCTCCAAAGAAGATTTACAAAAGGCCAATAATCACATAAAAAGATGTTTAGCATCATTAGTCATTACAAAAATGCAAATTAAAGCCATAATGTGCCATACCCACCAAAATGGCTATAATAATAATAATAAAAAACAGACAATTTTAAGTGTGTACACGGAGGAATTGGAACCCTTATACATTACTGGTGGGAGTGTAAAATGCTGCAGTCACTTTAGAAACCAGTCAGTCAGCTCTTCAGAAAGTTAAACGTAGTTACAGTTTGACCTAGCAAATCCACTCTTAGCTATATAATCAGGAAATTTAAAACATATGCTCATATAAAACTTGAACATGAATATTCATAGCAATACTATGTATAAGTAAAAGGCGGGAAGAGGCTCGGCTCTCCTGATCTCCCCTGGCTGCCCTCTCCTTTCTCTAACTTCCTGAGCTCTCTTCACCTCTTGATGAGCTTGAGTTGGCCCAGTGAGTCCAAGGAACAATTGCTCTGTCTTTTTTTTTTTTGCTGTTGAGCTTCCTGGCCTAAGTTCCAGAAGGTTCAGATTAAGGTGAGATTATAAAAAGCAAAGAAGTACTTAGCCTTTTTTGATTCTAAGTCCTGAGTCCTGCCTTTAACTTGGGAGAAAGGAATTCTCTGATAAAGAGCACAGCATAGCAGGGATTAAACTGGGGCTTATAGCCAGAGCTTCTTAGCATTAAGTCATCTAACAACGGAGGCAACAGTGTCCATCTCATAGGGCTACCACGTGGTTTACATGAGACAAGCATGTGAAGATATTAGAACAAAACATTGATGAATAGCCTGACCTTTTCTGTTAACAAAAATGACATTTTGTCAGAAATCAAACAGCAGATTTGTTCTCCTTTTGTTCTCGTACTGACTGATTGTATCAACTTGACCAGAGAATTTTGCCCGTCTTATCTACCTTTGTATGTCCAGAACCTAAAAGCTACCTGGCACAAAGTGGGTACTAAGTTTGAATGAATGAATGAATAAATGAATGAATGAATGAATGAAGAAATGTTTGCTGGATGATCTACTTACCTCTCCCTCATTACCTAACAGCACCTTCCACATACTTGGTGTTCAGAACATGTTTGATGAATCAGTTTTACATCTGAGTGTGTAGTTAGTATGTTTGCCCTTTCCTAAATCTGTGGCCAGCTTCACTGAACTCTGGTTCCACTGAACTTCCTGTGAAGTTCTGAGTTGTACAGGAGCAATGCTGGCTGCAACTCAGAAAAATCTGGAGTTGTGTCTTGGATTTGCCACTTAATAATTACAACAAATTTTTTTTTTTAGAACAAAGCAAGTTTTACTTACTTAGAGAAAAAGAAAGACGCCAGGGTGCAGGTGCCACTATGAAAGAAGCAAAAAGTCGCATCAGAGTGGATGCGGGCCAACTCATGAGCGGGTTGCCCTCAACAGGCTCTTTTGAGCATAGACTACGCCAAGCCCTAGGCTAATATTTCACACACAATGTCTTGCTTTATCTCAGCCTCTCTATTAGGAGTCATGCACTGTAATTACCCCCATTATACAGGTGAGAAAGTAAAGACAGGATAGCATTTTGTTCAAAGGAATACACTTAGTCGGTGGCAGAGCCAACATATAAACCCAGGTTTAATTTCAGCTTCTATTCCATTTGAACAATTTCATGTTATGTGACATTAGTCACTTAACTTTCATGTCCCTGTATCCTTACCTTTAAGATAACTAAAATACTTGTCCTGCCTGAGTTGATTATTTCATATTGGGAAATATGTGTATGTCAAAGGTTTTTTTAAAAAAAGATTTTATTTATTCACTTATTAATTTTAGAGAGAGTGGAAGGGAGGGAGAAAGAGAGGGAGAGAAACACTGATGTGTCTCAATCAGTGACCGACATACCCACCCAGGCCTGTGCCCTGATGGGGAATTGAACTGGCCACCTTTCTGTTTGCAGGACAATGCCCAGCCCACTCAGCTACACCAGTCAGGGCTCAAAAGCATTTTTTTAAAAAGCTTCAAATTAATGTACACATTTCTATGATTCTCTGAAATAGAACTTCTAAACACTTTCCTGTTCCTAGTCCTATGATACTCTATTTATTCAATGGACGCATTTAGGTATACTAGGCATTTATAGCCTCAACACCATGTTTGAGATATAAAACTGTACTGGAGAATCAGATATTCCATATGTGTCATAACATAACTTTTTTTCCTATAAAATGTTGAAGATGTGGCTCAAACATAAGATATACACAGACTGGCACAAATAACTCCCCTTTTCCGTAGAAAATTTTTTATTACAAAATCATAAGCATGTAGTTCTGCGACATAACAATATCATACTCAAACACACCATATGACATTTTAGGTGAAATATTCAAGTTAAAACTATAAATTAACTAAAACACTCATATCATACCAACCACACTCAAGCAGGTGTTACTTATACTGGAGCCTGTATTTCCTAAGAACTTATTATGAAAACCCAAGTGAATCATAACAGGACCTCACCAGTCCATTCCGCTCTGCTGTCCCACTAACTGGCCCTGAATTAGGAGCCTGATGTGCAGCCTTGATCTGTGGGAACTCTGGGATGCTCTTGGAAAATGCCAAGCATCACAGTCATGGAGGCAATCTGCTTTCCGCAGTGGAGGGTAGGTTTGACTTGTAAATTCAGGAAAACAACTGGCTTGACTCAATTGTTTAACTATATTCACAGTTCATTTTATTTAAAGCAATCATATTGATGTCTGAGTTCTATGTAGATTGTGTTTACTGCATTTCTTAGCAGAAACCGCCAAAATGAGCCATCAGTTTATATAAACTAATAGCTTTAGTCATTCAGTTTGCTTTTTGTTCCTCTAGTTTGAGTTTTCATGTTGTGTATATATCTCTTCATGAGTATTTGGTGTTGGACTTGGGCCAACACCAAGATATTGTCTGAGGCCCCCAATAAGTTCTCTCTCAACACATCAGTGAGCGAGTACACTACTCTCTAAAGATAAAGAGGAAATCGACAAGCTGTGGAGGGATTAAAGCGTTCAGATAAACCCGTTCATTATGGCAGGCCTTCTGGCAACTAAGATGTATTCCTCTCTGCATGGGGGCACTTAACACCTCCCTGCTGCACTGCAACCCCCCAGCTCAGGGCTCAGGCCTTCCTTGTTGAATGCAGTGTTGACACAGTGTCTGACACATGTAATAAGTGCTCTGTGTGTGA
>PVIA01000559.1:159937-174603 GCA_004024845.1 Tonatia bakeri
ATGAAGAAAGAGAGGCTCAAAGCCAGTCAGTGATTGATTTTGAGGGAAATTCTGAAGGGACAACTAGTTCTCCCCAGAATATTGAATCATGCCCAAACTGTGTAAACAAGGTGTTTATACACCTGAGTAAGAAATTATCCTCGATTGTTCCCATGAAAGAATTCATAAATCAGTCATAACAGGCTGAATTGTTGGTAGACTTTCCCACGCCTGTTCCTTACCCTCAGATACAAAGCAACTTCCAAGAAAATAAGAAAAAACTATATAGACCCCTACCCATGGCCCAGGGATACCCCTGGATAGCATATCGGATTAATGGTAAATTATGGTATCCCCAAAGAGGGGCTAATAATCTCCAGAGGGTTCCAGATCCCCCACTGCCTTATATAGGGGCTTATTATGAACATGGCATTAGAATGGTCAATAAGATTGGAGTTTAAGTGCCTTATAACAGTCTAAATTTCATGGAAAGTTTAGCTAGAAGCAGACCTTCCTGGTGTTTATTTACTAAGGAACAAAATAGGTCATTACTCCGCCAGCTTGCCAAAGGATTTTGCCCACATTTCCCCCTATCAGGCAGCAGCTTTAAAAAGGAACTTTCAGAATTAACAAAATAGAAATAGAATAAGATATGAGAAAGTTAAGAATGGCCTATATCCTATAAAATTTAATAAAATTGTTTATCACCTTTTAAGTCAAAAGGTTTATTGTGGCTAGATCTCCCCTCTATCTTTCCTTATATGCTTGTTTTGATGATTAAAAGGTGGTGGGATTGTTATATATTTTTATTTGAGGTTTATTGATTCAAATAATTCCAATGAAGTTGTATAAAATAATTTCTTATTTAGAGAATAAAATCCCCTCTAGTGAAATAGCCCCTAAATGTCTAAAAGTTGTTGAAGTAATAGCCCCTCCTTTACCTTGAATAGGAATATATATCAATTAGAATTAGATAGGCAAAGAAATAAGAGAAGCTGGTTAGCTATTATAAATTGAATATGTAGAAATAATTACCAGAGACCTCTATTCAATCGAGCGTACCCTTTTGCTCCATGATAAATTCTAAGAATTTTAATAAACAATAAGATATTCAAACTTTGTACATACAGTTATTTCTAATTGTTTGCATTTAATAGGTTACTAGATTAGCATGACTAGATGTTTGGGTAAAAAATTTCCTGCTTCACCTGATTGCAAATGTTAATCATTGCCAAAAATGAAAATATAAAACTCTGTTTGTATTTGCAATAAATGGAACAGAGCTTCACTGTCCTCTGAGTCGTGTTGTCGTCTGTTACCCACCTTCAGGAGACCCTTGACCCAGCTGCGGCCGGACCGCAGCAGTGAGTGTGTGTATGTGTGTGTGGAGAGAGGGAGAGAGAAAGGGGAAGAGGGAAAATAAAGCTTTACAATTTGGAAGAGCAGAATAATAAAATATCAAGTAAATGACTTCAACTCAGCCAGCATTTATTTAATACCTGATACTCTGAGCACTATGATAAATACATTGAGATTTCACAAAATCCTTGTGTGAAACTTTATGCATTTGACTTGTCAGGAAACCTTTTAGGTATTTCCTTGCAGCCTATCAAGCTTTGACGACGGTAGCAAACATCTGAATTCCTACTCACCAGATTAGAAGCAGAATATTAGGGATGTGTTGGTGCCATTTATGGACATGTGACTGTAGCAAGAAGTGACATCCTCAGAAGGAAGACATAAACCCTATGTAACAAAAAAATGATTATCAATATTCAAGTCGCTGCTTTTCCTCAGCCCACAAAGAAAACTGTGTGTGTGTGTGTTTCCTGGGCTTTTGCTGTGTCGAAGATAGACAGAAAGGGAAGGAGTAAGACAGAGAAGTGAGGAGAAGATGGGCAGTAAGTGAAGTGCTAGTAGATCTGGGTAAGGGAAATTGAGAGAAACACCAACAGGCTATATGTGAACGGAGTTTATGGTGTTCTGAGAGGGGGTGCAGAAGACGAGACTTAAAGAAGTTTTCCTGGGGTTGTGAATGTATTTCCTCTTTACCATTTGGAAAATCTTCTAATTTCATTGTAACTAGAGATTCACAGGAAGTTCCAGAGATAGTACTTAGGGGTCCCTTATACCAACTCCTTTTCGTGTTTGTTTGATTTCTTTTTTGTTTGTTTATTTGTTTGTTTGCTTGTTTGTTTGTTTGAAAGATGGCTCTAAAGGGTTGTGTGGATGTTAGATTGGTGTTTTCTCCAACTGTGATAGGCCATGCAAAGGTTTACCTTTTAATACAGAAAGCAGATACAGCAGTTTAAAAAAGCACATCAGACTAAATGGGGTTAAATGCACAAAGTCTTAAAAAACCTAAATAGACCAGGAGATCTATGTATTGCCATACAATGACTGATATTAATAATTATGATCATGAATAACACACAAAAAAATTAGTGTTCTTTGTTTAGGGAGGCAACAAAAAAGCATGAAATAAACTGATGGGTTTTATAGCCCAAAATTGGAAACAAATCAAATATAGTACAAACCAAAAAAAGTACTATAGTAAGCTATAGTATATTTAGTCAATGGAAGAGTATACACACATTAAAAATGAAAGCATGTAAACATATTCATATATAATGCATAGATATGTGTTGTTACAGGACATGTCCACAGTATATAGTCACTGTTTTACGTGCTATAACAAGGTCTTTAATATAACCCCATCTTTGTGTGTGCTTGTGTGTGACTTACCGCCTGTCTCTATGTTGTCAAATCTAGTGGTCATTTCTTTGTCATCTTATTTGACCTCAGAGAAGCATATAATGTATTTAATCACTCATAGTTCTTCAAATGCATTCTCCTCTTCTTTCTAAGATACCACGTTTTCTTAGTTTTCCTTCTGGCTCTTTCTTACCCATTTCCCCTTCTCCTGCTCTCCGTAAATGGAAAGCTCTGGGGCCTGGAGTTGGGCTCTTTGTTTTTCTCAAGACTTACTGTCTCCCTAGGTAATCTCCTAAGGTTTGTTGGATTTAAGTACCATCCAGATGCTTGTGACTCGAGATTTTTATTTCCAATCCTGGTTTTTATACCTAATTTCAGACTCTTAAGCTCAACTCTCAATCTGATATTGGTCCTTGGATATCTAATAGGTCTCTCAAATTTAAAACATCCAAAATAGTATTTTTAACCTTTCTCTCTGCTCTAATGCATTCATATGCATGAACTAATCTCTTTACTGACTTTTGTCTTTACATCTTACCCACGTTTCCCCTCACTCATTCTGCTTCAGTCTAACTTACCCTTTTTCTCGTTCTTAGATATACCAAGTTCATTCTTGATCAGGACCCTTGCATCCTGTGTTCCCTCTTCCTGCAGTTCTCTTCCTTCTGATTTGCGCTTGGCTAATCCCTTCTTGTCATCCAGCTCTCAGCCATCCCCTCCGTGGAGAGCTCTCCCCTGATCACCTTGTCTGAAGTAGCTCTCATCCCCCAATAGCTCTCTACACCTGATTTTATTGTATCCATAACATCTATATTTCATTATCTGTCTCTTCTAAAATAGAGCCTCTGTTAGAGAATCTGTCCATCTTGTGAACACTTGTAACCAGAGCACCTTTGAAGAGTTCCTGGCAGACACAGAATAGGTGCTTACTTAATGTTTGTGTTTGCATAGAAATAAAGTTGGAAGGGGTATATTCCAAACAGTTGACAATGGCTACCTTTGAGTGGGGAATTATAGGGAAGGTAAATTATGAATTGACTTTCACTCTCTATTAAGATATATTTCAGTTAGTTTTAAATTATTTGAAATGAGATTATGTTACTTTAACAATGAGAAAAATCAATATACATATTTTCAATTAGAAAAATTGGTTGACAGAGTTTTGATTCTTACATAAAACAGTTTAATTGAAAGATGCATTTATATGAGATACTTTCTTCAGGATGTTAAGTTAGTAACTTCTTATTGTATATAGTAAAATAGCTATGGTTTTGTAAAAGCACCGAACCATGGAGCCCCAGAAACATTTCACCCAGTTCTTGTTCCTTTGAGTTTGACCACTGTATTTCTCATAAATCATTCAAATTGATTTCTTCTCCAAAAGGTAACAGATCAGATCATTGGCTTCATAATAACTTATGCTTTTTTTCAATTACTGTATTTTACATTTTTGTTTGTGTTCATCCTGAACAGGTTTATTTGTTTTTGTTATAAACATACTAACTTTGTAACATTAGCTGTCATTCCCAGGTCTGAATGTTAAGTCAGCATGTGTTTGAAAGACCTTCAACTTACTGAGTATTGCAAGTCTTTGATTGTTTTGGAACTTCTTCTGATACCTGTGGACTTAGTTCAAGGCCAGCTCTTCTTTTTTTTTTTCCCTAATAGGATGAACAAATGGTTAATTGTTTGCTTTGGTCACTCAAATGCAAGACCTTACCATGTATAAAAAGTCTAGCTGCAGTTTCTGCTCAGCGACATCCTTACCCTTCTATTCAGGTTCTCCTCCTCGGGTCTGGCACTAGTCTCGCTAAATGATGACCGTGTCTTTGATCTGGGGGATTGTGATAGCAATGTGCTGCTGTTTGTGGCTTGTTCTTGGAATGAGGAGAAGGTAAAAAAATTATCTTTAAATTGAATCTAAATTCATTCAGTTAATGTTTTTTTACATTCATTGTTATAAAATAAATTTGGCTTTCTGTACTTACACTAACATTTTCTTTAATTTTCTTCTCAAATTAAAAAATTAAAAATTTTTAAAGTGGTATCTTTTAAGTTACATTTAACAAAAGATATAATGATGGTCTTCTTTTTAGCACTGGCATATCAATGGTAATGCAAAAATGTACGGACTTGTTAAACATAACTGACAGAAACTCGTGAGGTCTCTGTGCATGTCTGTGTGGGCATATGAAGAGGAAGTCTGGATCAGTAAAGATACAAGCGATAAGTGGGATCTGCCATGAAAGGAATTTCTTTCTGTCATGTGGATCAAGTAGATGTTCTGACTAAAAAAATTTTCTCCTCCAGCTAGTTCTTGTGCATTGTAGAGACAAGCCTAAGTGCAGACAAGAGCAGAGAGCCTACACTGATCATTCTATCATTTTTTCTTATTAAAGATATTTGACCATGATGAATTGGAAAACTGCTACATGCATGTGACATCACTTTTATTTGTATGTGTCATTTATTTATAGCTGGTTCAAGAAAGCAAGAAATACAAATAGAGTCAGATATATAGGCATGGTTTAACTTTTGCTTGGCTCAAAGAGTGTTCATGGGGAGGGGGTGGGTAATATGTAAGTATTCTCTGTGGGGTCAATCTCCAAAGGGTAGAATTACCCACAGCATATCTTCAACTGTGTAGATTGTTCTGTGTTGTATACCTTTTACAAGTATGTTCTATCCCTTAAGATATTTTAATTCAGGTCTGATGGTTTCTAATTTTAATTAAACTACTTATCTTCAAAATAAGAAAATAAAAAATAATTATTTTATGCTATGTTATTCTACCAAGAAGGATAGCAGTTTATGTTGGGAAATAAATGTTTATATTCTTTAAAAAAACATTTAAAATTGCATGAAAGAGTATTGAATTACAGTAGATAATTCTGTCAATACTTATCTTAATTTTATTTTATACACTAATTTCTCAAATGAGACTCTCCTTAACTATCATCACAGAATTATATCTTTAAACTATGAAGATTGTGAAAACTGCAATTCTATAATCCTCTCTGTTATTCAGTATTCTATATCTTTAAAGAACACAATAAATTACTTAGGCAAATTATGCTTAGGAAAATATTCATGCTAGAATGTATTTTGATCTCTGTATTGAGAGCAAAAATCTTGTTGGTCTTGTTCATCCTTTTATCCTAACCATTGGGAAAAGTGACTAACATATAGTGGGCATTCGGTAAGTGCCGTGGAATGTAACCATGGAAGGATGGGTGGGCATTGTAACCATGTTCACCAACATCTTAGTAGGTTAATATAGCCCATTATTTTAGTAAAAGATCAGGGCCCCATCAACACTGAGAGGTATCTATAAACTGTAGAGTTTTGAAGTTTGAAGTCAATAGTAACAATTTAAAAACCTGATATAAATATAAAACTGTGTAATTTTCTGTATCTATCCTATGTTTGTGTCTTAAGGAAAATGGGTGAACCGCCTCTGGAAAATGGGCTGATTCCATACCTAGGGTGTGCTCTGCAGTTTGGGGCCAATCCGCTCGAGTTCCTCAGAGCAAATCAAAGGAAGTACGGGCCTGTTTTTACCTGCAAACTAATGGGAAACTACGTCCACTTCATCACAAATCCCTTGTCATACCATAAAGTGTTGTGCCATGGAAAATACTTTGACTGGAAAAAATTTCATTTCACTACTTCTGCAAAGGTAACTGCTTTTGCATTTATACAGCATTCTGTTTATTTTCTACCTTTTAAATATGTCAGTCTACTTAGTTATTTTGAGGTACTTTGACTTAAGAGATGTGAGAGTTACCCTAACATGAACATTCTTGGGAATATAATCAAATTAGACATAACCTTTTGGTACTAGTCATTTAAAAAGTCAGAATAAGTATAGGTTTGTCATTTCTTAACCAGCTAATGAAGATGAAATAAAAATTAAATATTTTACTGAGTCAGATGACACTGTATGAGTAAGACAGGTACAAACTCACCATGTCAGCCATGTCTACACAACACCCAGAGTGCACCCAGAGAACTTAACAGTGAACCATTATTTTCCCACACTCATGCCACAACTTTGTTTAATTCTATTAAGGAATTGACAAGATATTTTGACATCACTTAGATAGAATCTAAGAGGCTCTTTCACAAAGAAAACAGTTACTGTATTTTGCTGTGTATAATGCACACATTTTTGCCCAAATTTTTGAGGGAAAAATAAGAATGCACATCATACATAGGTAGTACTAATTCCATACCTATATAAATGTTTTTAATTCTTCTATGTATGCTTATGTGCTAACTCTAAAAAGCAATAATGATATCCATATGTTCAAAAATAAATGCTAAAATTCCTTTATAATACAAAAAAGTCTCTAAATATAAGTAAATAAATAATTGAATTAAAAATTAAAATGAAAAATTTTTTTCCCAAAAGTTTGGGCCAAAAACCTGGGTACACATTATACATGGAAAAATACAGTAACCAACATTGACTGTGTCTCTGCAAGGAAATATTAGACATGGTGTCTGCCTCTAAGCAAATTAAAGTCTGGTTAAAATATATCTACAAAGAATATAAAAAAGAACTAACAATTAAAAACCATTTTTGATTAGTACCAAATTAACATGCAAATAAATGCCTTAGCATAATAAAAATAAACAGACAAATAGAATGGTTGAGGGAAGTCTCACTGAGGAGCTGGAGGTTAAATGTGCCCATAAAGAAAGGGTATAAGTTGATCATTTACTAGAAAATGCTACAAAACTGTATGCGGAAAGGGTGATTTCTATCCCTCTTTTTAAACAAGTAGACTTTTTTTAAAAATGAAACTTTTCCACTTATCAAAGTATCTGATTTGTTTTTCAGTCATTTACTAGCACTGGGTCAGGTTTAATTTCTTTTTTTCACATGTTTTGTTTATTCAGGCATTTGGGCACAGCAGCATTGACCCAAGTGATGGTAACACCACTGAGAACATAAGCAAAGCTTTTGTCAAAAATCTGCAGGGCGATGCCTTGAATTTCCTCACAGAAGCAATGATGGAAAACCTCCAACTTGTCCTGAGACCTCCAGTTGCTCCTGACTCAAAGAAGCCTGCCTGGGTGACAGAAGGGATGTATGCCTTCTGCTACCGAGTGATGTTTGAAGCTGGGTATTTAACTCTCTTTGGCAGAGATCTTACAGAACAAGATGCACTCATTCTGAATAAACTTGACAACTTCAAGCAATTTGACAAGATCTTTCCGGCCCTGGTAGCAGGCCTCCCCATTCATGTGTTCAAGACCGCACACCAAGCCCGGGAAAAACTGGCAGAGGGCTTGATGAACGAGAACCTGGGAAAGAGACACCGCATGTCAGAGCTGGTCAGGTTCCTGAATGACATGCTCTTCACCTTAGATGACATGGAGAAGGCCAAGACGCAACTTGCTGTTTTGTGGGCATCGCAAGCAAACACCATTCCGGCCACTTTCTGGAGCTTATTTCACATGATAAGGTAACCAGCAACTTACTCAGTTCTTCCTTTCTTTCAGAAGAAGGCAGAAATTCAACTCTTAAAAATATCCTAAGCAGCCGTGACCGGTAAACGTGTCTTACGGAAGCAGAACTTCCTGGGGAAGGAATGCTCTGGTCCGTTCAGGCGGCCTGGGCCCAGAGCCCTTGCCCTTAACCCCGGGCTGTTCATCATCACACTGACTTAAGTCCATGAATTCGGTCTTTGTAATCATTAAAATGTATTTAAGTGACAAATGACTTATGGATAACGAAAGGGCCTGGCCTATGCCTTATTCATTTGTGCACTTACAGTATGTGTTTTCACTCAGTTATTTGTCTTACTGTTATTTTTTAAAAATGTTTCTTTATTGATCTTTAGAGAGAGAGAGGAAGGAAAGAGAGAGAAAAATACCAGTTTGTTCTTTCATTTATTTATGCTTTCATTGGTTGCTTCTTGTATGTGCCCTGATCAGGGACAGAACCTACAGCCTTGGCATATTGGGACATAGCTCTAACCAGCTGAGCCACCTGGCCAGGGCATTTGTCTTATTGTCTATTTGACCAAATATCATAGCTATGGATCCATTATTCTTGATGGGATTTAGCTAGATTTTGCCTTTCAAAACTGTATGTAGATAAAAACAAACAAAAGAACTGTATGTAACATGTTATTTTACATAAACATGATTTATTTCCAAAGTGTTAGTGTTTTGGAAATTTGACATTCAAATAGTTTATTGAGTTATTCCAGTTAAATGGGATGTTTAGTATCACATAGACACAAAATTACTATTCCCTGAGACTGAAAATACCAAATTTCCATTGATAGCTGATAGTTTTGTGCCTGTAATATAAAAAAAATATTGTCAAAACAATTTTAGATTAAAAAATCCATTATCAATCTGTCTCAAATGCTCAATGTCTTTCAGAGTTTTTACCTGAGAGAGCTCTGTCCAGAACAAAATCACATATTTACAGTAAGGTCGCAGCATCAATTTAATGTCATGTAGCTAATAGTAGCCACTTTACGGTAATCACATAAATACTTATCAGATATCAAACATTTCTGAGAATCAGTGACTTATAATCACATCATGTAGATTTCTTACAATGGCACTGAGGCTCCAGTAAACTTCAATGCATTAAAGCTTACTTTGACTTGCGAAATGAAGTAGCATTCATATCACCAAAGTGCTAGAATAATTATAAATGGAAAAGCTGTCATTCTACCTGAAATCGTGGTATGGATTTTAGGAGTAAATTTAAATTTCCATTTGTAACTTAGCCAGTACCATACAATTGTTATTTTAGATGCAATTTTTCTTGTCAGTTACTATGTAAATAACTAACTTGACCTTTTAATCTTTACTAGAATCACAAAAATCTGATCAGTTTTACTTCTACATAGCAAGACCCTTTTAAGGTAGCTATTCTTGCTGATGTGCAAGGACTTACACACAATTACAAAACAAAGTTTAAAAAGGAAAGGGAATATCCCCTTTCCACCTTTTCTCTGGTATTTTGATCACATATTTATAAGATAGGGGGAAAGCTCATGTATTTGTGAATGTTTTGGCACAGAAAAGTTTATCTGCTGTACATCCTTTCTTTTCTCTTAACCGCTAATAGGAGCCCTGAAGCCATGAGAGCAGCCACTGAAGAAGTGGATGAAACACTGCAGAAGGCTGGCCAGAAAATCAGCTTTGACGGCAAACCTGTGCGCTTGGATCCAACGCGCCTGAATGACATGCCGGTACTAGGTGCGCACAACGTACTACATCCACTTCATTTACTGCTTCCTGCCAACAGTGACTGTCAGTATCTATTACGCACTTGCGTGTTTTAGGCACAACGCTAAGTATTTCCGATGTGTTATGTCTTTGTTCTTCACAGCAATAGATGATTAGGGACTGTTTCCATTTCTGTATAACGAGTAAGGAGACCGACACTTAGACACGCAGCTGCTGTCCAGCATGGAATGGCGAACCAATTAAACATTAATGTGGGACTCCAGACCCCGCACTCTCAACCGCTCCTCTGCACTTTGTACTCTGTCTCTGTTGTTAGTACTCTTACTCCCATTTACAATTAATTGGGAGCATATTACTCATTTTCATGAAATAAAGGGGGAAAAAGTACCATAGAGAAACCACAACTAGCCCTGACTGGTGTGTGATTCAGTGGACTAAGTGCCAGCCGTGTCCCCAGCTGTGGGCGTGAGAGGCAACTGGTCGATGTTTCTCTTACACAGAGATGCTTCTCTCCCTCTCTTTCTCCTTCCCTTCCCCTCTCTCTAAATATAAATAAATAAAATTTTAAAAATAATAATTTGCATTTAAAAAAGAAATCATAATTAGATGCATGGGTTGGGTAATGGGATCGAAGATTTTTCTTATTTTTGTTTTTGTTATATTTTATACAATCACACACAATGTATGTTTTTATAGTAAGAAAGAGTTTTCTTTTTGTTTTTGTTATTTTTTTGAAGATTTTATTTATTTTTTAGAGAGGGGAAGGGAGAAAGAAAGAGAAGGAGAGAAACATCAATGTGTGTTTGCCTCTGGAGCACCCGCTATTGAGGACCTGGCCCACAACCCAGGCGTGTGCCCTGATTGGAAAT
Source organism: Tonatia bakeri (assembly GCA_004024845.1). NCBI lineage: Eukaryota > Metazoa > Chordata > Mammalia > Chiroptera > Phyllostomidae > Tonatia > Tonatia bakeri. The sequence continues at coordinate 170,725 of PVIA01000559.1, forward strand.
CGAACCAGCAACCCTTTAGGTTGCACTGCGGCACTCAGTCCACTGAGCCACACCAGCCAGGGCAGTTTTTGTTACTTTTGACTATAGGAAAGAAACTAATATATGCTTTTATGGGCAGTGTGTGTTAGTGGAAGGGACTAGGAGGCCAGAAGCATAGGTTCCATGTTGTGCTCTGTCATGGGAGACCTTAGACATGTCACCACTTCTGGGGGTCTTACTTTTTTCCTTTGTAAAATAAAGTGCTAACAGGTTATGATTTTACACATGATCACATGAGGATCAGCCCAAACACGACAATTCAAAGGACAGAGGCTAGAAGGTCAGGCTAGACCTTCTCACTAGGTTGGCATGTTTTAGTTACTCACAGGGTGGTTCTTTTTGTCCCTTTACATCTTCACCAGGCAGCAGGGCCTTGCTGTGAGGCACTAGGCAGTAAAATGATAAAAAATGGGTCTTGTCAACACTGAATTGAAGTTGCATTACCATCTGGCCAAATAGTTCTATACTTAAATATTGTCAGTACATTAAATCTCAGAAGTGATAAACTTTGAATAATTCACATAAAAGTGATTTACTGTTTCTGCCCATTGTATTAGATGTCTAGTGACATGTATAAATAAGATTATTTTTCCACAAATTTATGAAAGTCTAGCTCCTGTTGATGACTGAGAAGATTATAACTTTATCAAAAGATTATTTTTAACTCAGATTATCAGATTAGAAAATACATTCAGACACAGCTGAGTCACTGATCATAGCATAGTAGTAACAGAAAAAAACTAGGAAATTTGTGTCTAGCCAGCTTTTCACAGTCTGCTCCGCTCTGTGTTTTGGGTTGCTAGAAGTGTTTCAGATTCTATATTATGTAGCTTTTAAATACTTAATTTGTTCTTCCTTTTGCCCTCCCACTCTTCTTCCCTCCCTTCCTCTCTTCCCCTGCCCTTCCTCTCTTCCCCTGCCCTTCCTCATCTCCTTTCTTCCTGTTCAAATATTTAGATAGTATCATCAAGGAGTCTCTGAGGCTCTCTAGTGCCTCCCTGAACATCCGGACTGCTAAAGAGGATTTCACTTTGCACCTTGGGGATGGTTCCTACAATATCCGCAAAGATGACATCATAGCTCTGTATCCTCAGTTAATGCATTTAGATCCGGAAATCTACCCAGACCCTTTGGTGAGTTCATCAAAGTCAGTATCCAGGTGCTATCTATCCAGGTGATTGAAATAAAGAGGAAATTTACCAATACGGGACTGATTTGATTATTGAAGTCATAGGAATTGTCGTCCCCTTTATTATGTCAAATATTCATATATTTTGGACCATCTGGACGATGGTCTGAACTTTTCATTTTTTTCTCTGATATTTGTCATCACATAATATCTGTTAGATTATATTTGCAGTGGTGATAATAAAGCTTCTGCCTTCCCTTTTCCTTGAAAAATACTTGTTCCCAAACTAGGAAATTAAAGGCTTCTAGTGTGTTATTTGAACCCTTCTTTCTAGTTCTGCCTAACTGAGGAGCTCGTCACCCAGGCAGAGTATGAGGCATCTCAAAACTTTCTCATTCCTATCAGTTTTTGTTAAACTCCTGTTCCTCAGTTTTTGATTCATGGTGAGGTATTTGTTCAATTACCAATAAATTAGATTAAAAAAGAAAATTATCCTTTGGAGCTTCCAGGTGGAGGAACAGACACATTTATTTAAAACTAACTTACAGATTTGTTTTCTTTGTATTTCCATTGCAGACGTTTAAATACGATCGCTATCTTGATGAAAACGGGAAGACAAAGACCGCTTTCTACAGCAATGGACTCAAGTTGAAATATTACTACATGCCTTTTGGGTCAGGAGTGACGATATGCCCTGGAAGATTATTTGCTGTCCAGGAAATCAAGCAATTTTTGATTCTGATGCTTTCCCTCTTTGAACTAGAGCTTGTGGAGAGCCATGTTAAATGTCCCCCTTTGGATCAGTCCCGCGCAGGCTTGGGCATTTTACCACCATTAAATGATATCAAGTTTAAATATAAATTCAAACATTTGTGAATACATGGTTGGGAAAAAGAGGAAATTAGATGATGTGACAAATTGTGGAATGTCACCACTTCCTCGTTGCTTTGGCAGGTGCATGTGTTGGCAGTGGGGCTGATTCGGCAGGTTCAGTTCTGTTCTCGGGGACTGCTTGTGCATCCTAGCATTTTGGTGATGGTCTCCAGAAGCTATCTCCGACTGCGCTAACGAAGGAAACTAGTTTCTAGAAGCATTATGATGTGTTTTAATTTGAATAAGTCAACGAATGTTTATGTAGCTTGGGACTAAACTTCATTATTTTCAGAGGAAAAAGTCTTATTTTCCAGAATGAAGATATTCCAATTGGCAGAATATTTTTCCTAAGGAAACTGCTTTATTTTTATAAAAACCATTTGACAATTATGAAAGTTACAAATTCACGTTTTAGTGAAACTGCATGAATTTTTGTCTACATGTGGAACTCTTCAGCTGTAGATGTATATTATAAAGGATATTTTAAAAGATTAAATTATGCTTTTTAATGAAAAGAAAACATTGTTCAGCTTTCCTTAGATCCAGTTTTCAGGGATTTAAAAATGATGATCTGTTGTTCTGAAAACATTAAAATGGTTTTAATATTTTCCCTTTACTCTTTAATTTACTCTTTCTAAAAAATCTAATGCCTATGTCAGGTTTCAGCTATCTTATTTATACTTTCATTTGATTCTATGTTAATGAGAAGATTTTATTTTTTCAGAGAAGGCAGGTTTTCTGCTATTACTAAACATGAAACAATGAAAAGAATGGAGCTCTCACATGACATGTTTTAACATTAAAACTAGATGAAAATAAACCATTAAAAACTTTGGATATGAAACACAAAGAGTTCATTAAATATAACTTGACATTCTATTCTATTTAAATAAAATATTGTTTATCTTTATATGACTTGTTGAAAGAAACATAATTTAAGCCTATGTGATAGTGATTACTGTGTACAACGATGCTTTGGTAAAATATTTTAAGTGTTGGGACTATCAGCTATAATAGTTGCTTTCACATTATAAGAGGAAGTTTAGTTAGGAAGTCACAGAGGTAGAAGAAATGAGCTGTAGAAGAAATGGATTCAGGAAACAGTTACGGAGGGAATGGAAGGCCCTTGGAGCTCAGGAGAAAGAAGGAGGCAAAGAAAACACGCTTGGGAGAAGGGGGCAGGGAAAGGGGTGGTGCGCCCCAAGAGAGCCACCTCACCTATAAAATTTTTGTTAATATTCCTGTATGTATATATAACTTATGTTTACCTTTAATCTTATAATACAAATATTAAGAAAGCATTGTAACATTTGATAATTTTGAAATGATCCACCTTTCAGAAATAAAAGTGTGAATGTGCATGTTAAAATTTTTATTTTGAAGTAACCAAAAGGTTTGTCACAGTCAAAATTACAGCAATGAGAACGCCAGCCTGGTTGTGGGGAGGGATGTTATTCTAAGTGTTTATGAGAACTCAAAGAGCACTGCAATAGGGCCTTTTGGTGTCTTCTCAATGGCTCATGTGGACAAGTGATTCTCCCTGCCTCCAAGTGGCCTTTGGGCATTGGCAAAATGCATAATATTTATCACATTGATTCTGTTACCTGCAAGAAAGGTAAAATCTTGGAGTATCCACTCTGAGAGACAAAAAGCAGATGACACATTTGAGAAAGTTTTCCTCCTCTCAGGGAAAGTAAGTAATACAGAATGACTTTTAGAAAATGCTCATTTTTTTTCTTTTTTTTTTTGAACTTTGAATATGTTTCTTTTTTTTAATTCTTTATTTTATTGATTATGCTATTACAGTTGGCCCATTTTCCCCCTTCACTCTCCACCAC